>JAUTBQ010194274.1:0-10134 GCA_032361185.1 Lepetodrilus ovalis | reverse complement strand
AGATCGAATTCTCCTGAAATTGGATCGACGAAAGGGATTTTGGTGATATAAAATGGATGATACGTATCATAAATAAATGCTGTTTGCATTTATTACTCAAATATAGTGATATATAGGCGCTCACTGAAATATGTGATTGCATGGCTTTAAAACATCTGGAACGTTTCATTCCGTCGAATCATGAACACTCATCAATCATCACTGAAGTACAGGAAACTGTACCTGAAATCAAACATGTTCAATATTATTAACCTTTATGAGAGTTTTGAAACTACATTCGGATTTAAAATATTAGTAGGGACGCTATCTGACGTAGACAAAATGCAAATCGTGTTTAAATTTAAATACATCTAGAAACAGAAATATATACGTTACTGTATTTGATAACTGCATGCTACACCTATAAAACGTTACTTGTTTGACTAGAGCGGGCATAGTCTTGTGTTTATATAGCGCGCGTCTGAATAGGCGTCAGTCAGATGGGTGAAGCCGAGCAAAATGATCGTACATGTATATGTAGGAGCAAATCTTTCAAGACGTGTCTGTTTGTCAAATCGAAAACAAAGACCCTGCCCTCGACATATGCAAACGTTTGCCTGCAGTTCATCATCTCTACGTGACAAACGTATTTGTTATTCGCGGCCTAATGTCTTTGTCGTGAGGTCTTTGTGTCGACACTGACGGGGATGGGGGACGCATCATTCGATGTGCATGCGATAATGCATGCGTGCGTTCGTATGTGTATACATGACCAGAATATTACTTGGGACAGTTGGTAGAGTTGCATCATGTGATTCATTACACATGTCCAATACGGTGTACATTACATCCACATCACACATTGTATTGACTGGGATGTCGAAACTTGGTGTCAATCGGTATGGTTGTATGTGTGTAAACCTTCACGGGAATTATTATGTTAAAACAAATAAATATTATCTCTTCGTAACAGTGTTGTTCATCAGAAGAAGAAAACTAAAGGAAAATACGTTTAGTGTATAAAGCGAATGAATATGTTTGGTCTCCCAGTATCAAAGCTTTACATCTATTCATACACGAACTCTAATAACTAACAATGTCGTTGGTCGAATGAGCTATCACTGTATTAATTACAAACATCCTTGTACACAACGTTTACATATATATGATTCCCGGCGTCTAAGTCTCACGAAAGGTCGTAAGATAGAGCGTAAACCGCAGCGTTAGCCATACTTTTACTATGACGGGAAATGAAACGGAGACCAAGGTATCGTTTCTTATAGATGCTGTCATAGGAAGAGCTGACTAGAATTACTACATTTCTATTGCAGTTTTATCACATAGGCTCAATCCCGAGCCATTGGAATTATTTTACATTGTCGATAAGGGTGGAGCGTAACGGGGGCTTTATGGCTGTTTAAGGCACGGGCATGTGGTAGAAAACAAACACTCGTACGATCAATAGGGTCAAAAGTTTACAATATCTGCCCCGCAATCCAGTGACGCCACGTCTAAAGTTCACTAATAGTAGTGTAATATCAGAAGATACGAACAGAAGGCGATATAGTATTTCACGTAATTGACATGGTCTTACAAGACAGTAATGACGATGTTACTTCACTTGGATAACAACATCCATGCAATTTGTACAGAGGTCAATAATTGTAATATTTAATTATATAGTTATAAATATATATAGTGCGAATTGATGGTGTGTATGCTAACTATAATGACGCCGATATTGCATTTCATTTCAAATGAACATACACTTTCAAAGGAAAGACGGGATGAGGTGTTTGACTAAGACTGTGCTCAGTTAACGACTAACTGAATTATGATTATACGTACATGCATACTATACTAGAAGATATAGTTTCCCAGACTAATGTTGTGGTCAATATCATAGGAGATATGTGATTTAAGGTATGAAGTGTTCATGTTATAAAATCATACGTAAGATACGTAATACGTCTGTGTCGTACTGCGATGTCTCATGTAGCAACACGAATACATGTAACAACACGGACACATGTAACAACACGGACGCAAATAATAACGAGGCAGTTGATTAAAATCGTACTCATGTCGGTAAATACAAATAAATATGATTATCAATGGTGTACGTACAAGATAAGAACGCATACCTGTTCCACACGTACAGAACTGTCGTAGCTCTACGACATACGTAACTGCGACACTTCAGTCTGGAGCTACGACTCTCGTCGTGACATTAGGGTACGTTGAGTTCCTAGCAGAAGTGTGACTATAATTGGCATAAACGGAACACATCTCAGAATAATGCCAATGAATATAGTTTAATTGTCGGGATACTCTCCCATGTGGTTACAGAGTAGTACTACAATACTATGTACATATGTACATGTCCAAACTAATCGTAGACTAAAAATTGATGAAAACGTACGATATACGGATATTAACACAATATTTGTGGTTTTATTGGGCGAATACCTGCATGACTGCTTATCCGTAAAGAGGTATACTCTGGTATACTCTGGTATACTATGGTTCATAGCGTTCTGTGCAAGGTACGCTTACTCTATTCAGTTCCTAGCTAGCACCGGTAAACTGTGTGTTCAATATGGATACGTACTATCCTCAGCGAGACTTGTGATGTCAGGTCTAGGAAGGGGATAGGTGGAGAAAACAGTTAACCTCACGTCAGAGGACGAGATAACGTGCGAACCTGATTACCACGCATCTCAATAATTAACCCATGATTATCGCTAATCTCCGTATCAGTTCTCTGACCTCCAATTCGGGTTCGATTCCAAAATCTGGAATCCGTCTCGGTTGCCATGGCAATGCCACGTTGACAGTTTCGTTTCCGTTGATGGAGGGAAGATCATGCAAAGACCGGCAGTATTTCAGTCTCAACTGACTCTATTGTTTATATTGACTCAGAAGAATATGGTCGATCATTTCGATCGAACATTCATTTAGAAATGTGTTAGGGGGATACTTGAGACGGCGCGCTTCTCGAGTTAAGACACGCGTTGGGAAAATTAATAATATTGGGAGGCGAGTGAAGCTCCTGGGTGCCTTTGATGCCGAGGAACGCGTACGTCAGCTCTAGTTCTGTGCCGGGATCGTGTCTGACGCGAGCAGAGATAGGTTAGAACCGGAAGTCGGGCTGCAGACTACCGGGCGTTCAGGACATCGCTAATTTGATCGCGTGATATGACAAGTGCAATGAATAGTGTTTCGTTACGTTTACAATCTAGGGCATTAAACTTGCACGTTTTCGGAGCAGTACTGCTAAATATCACCACGAGATAGACGTGACTATGTCTTGAAGCTAGCTACATGAAAGTGCTATCTTAAACATCCGCCATAGTAATGTTCAGCTTATAATTGTGAAAAAAATAGAAGTGATTCCTACGAAGTTATTACGTCTACGTTGGAATACTAATAGCTGTGTTAACATACATTTTAGAGTGTCTACAGTTAAATTGCTGTCGATATTTCGTATATATACATTACATAAACTCTATGTGTAATTAATTAGTTCATGGTTCACATAATTGAACTATTACAATTATTATTAGTATAATGTTCATTATAGTTAAATTAATGTTTACGATGCCGTATGACATGACATTGGGTTGTTGCAGAACGTTTCCCTTATATAACACAAGTAAAAGTTGTTAATCACGGACGTATTAGAGATTACACTTGGAAGGCTGCCCATGGTAATCTAACACATCTGATATATCACTTTATTTTCTTTGTTTCCAGATCGCCAGGCGAATAAATACACACACGTGGCAGTGGTTTGTACTAGACAACGCAGTCACCGTAAACGTTAACAGACCCTTGCGTAACTCGTCTTCGTAACTGACCCGAATGTTCCAAAGACAAACTATCCACGAGGAGCACGCATGACTGCATTGGCCACATTCCTATCAGAGTCTAACGTCCGGCGACTATCTGAAACGAAAACATCGTTACGTCATCTAGGGGATGGTTGAAGGGAACAGCGACGAACTTTATCGATTCCGTCTAAGAAAGGCTTCAGTCAAATTCGTCCGTCTTGTCACACAATTACGACACGTTGCGTAATTTCATTACTTCATCAAGTGTCCACTTCAATTAAACTCCCGAGATGTACGCAGACAGCTGGTTACGACATCGTAGCTTTTTTTCACGGCCTAGATTTACATCTACCGGGTATACGTAATATACATAGGGTCTATTCTCGAAACGTTCCTACGATCTTCTTAGCCTAAGAACGTGCATATCACGAGTTATAGGTACCTATCGTCCGATCGTTACGTTTCGAGAATAGCACCCCCTACCCCCACCCCACCCAACACCCAAATTCTTATGCTAGTATTTATCTTTCGCGTGTAACCATTGTATGTGTCATCATACACACACGGAATAAGAAAACGAAAGTTTCATGACGACATCACATACACATCTGTCTATTAGAATACAAGATATGTCTACCAATCTCAACCAATCATACGAGTTGATGTACCTCTATTATGTAAGGGAAACCGAATGAGAAAGACTTGTTTACATGGATGATGTGTTCCTTTAAATTATCATTATCTTTTAACTTAGTATGCAATATCGTAACATCGACACTGGTATACATGCATTATAAAGCAGAACGAACATAATGTAGTCTATGCTGATTAAATAATTATTGTATCTATTAGCAATATTGATAGATAAATAATATTATTACATAAAAAAATATCGTACGCTCCCTGAGTGGCATAAATACATGTACGTTATTTAATACCATAGTGGAGTTTGTATACATTATAGGTGCAGTAACAATGGCTACATAACAAACACATTCTATAGTATAATTATTTAATCATAACCAATTTATTGATCAATGGAAACTACGTCATGCTATTATGTAACTAGAAGCGAATGGACGGAGTCAATAAAATGCCTACATTAATTAGTAAATATATATTATTATATAGTCTAGTCACATGCAACACGATGCACAACGAGGTACGTGATATTGATTACATGTAGGCCTACATTACGACCCTCACGTAAATACAGGTATACAGCGACTACGATGTCAAGACCGTCTGGGTATTACGACTACATCTACATTTATATTTACGATTATGTTATTGTTTGTTAATTTTAAGCCGATTAACTGTAACGTTAGACGAATAAAGAATTGAACTGAATAAATACGGTTGTTTCATAACACAGAGAAAAGCGGCTACAGCGATGTCAAGAGCATCTCGTAATCTCATCGCAACATGCAAACACGAGCTTTAACAGTATATACCAGAATATACTCAACAAAATAAATTAAGGGCAGCACTATGTATTTGTGGAGAAGCTTTCTACCAAATTTCGCAACTCGGCTTGAGGAATCTGGTGCCATTCTTATTCCAATGTATCTGAAAGTTCTCAAGTGTTCGTGAAACGGGCAGACGTTTGATCATTATTTGGCTTTAAAATAATCTAAAACTATCTATAAATGTCTAAAAAGGCTAGAGGCCTTTAATTAATTTTGTCGAGTATTGCTAGGTATACGCAAAAAAAATAATCTTATCCAAACGTGTGTCCAATGTATATATATATCTAGGAAGTTTTGTAAGTAGACCAATTTCGTTTGTGACAATTACTGTTAACTGCCACAGACGCACAGTGTGATAATTATACAGCTTAACATAGATTATTACAGATATAAAATGACATGGTTAATATCGATATTTCATCAAGAAGGCAATTCTATAGCAGAACGTATCAGTACTCAATGAATTATTGATAGCGATTCAATCATTAATTTGATCCTGGACAACATAATAATGGACGTTTCCGTGTTAGAATACCAGCATTGTTCACTCGGCATAAATGTATCATTGTTTGTGTCCATCGTTTGCTATACACCACGTGCGTGTAGGATACGGATGTGGATTCACATAAATATATAGTGTACAGACTCCACGAATATTGGCGTTAGTTGTATGAATGGTAATAGGCCAACTAATGAGTATTAGTTATTTGTGTATAGCGCCAAACCGGAAGTAGATCTATCTACAATTTGCACAATCCGAATTCACACGTATGACGCCACGGAACGTAAATGCATTTAACGATCGTAAATTAAATTATCAATGTTTCTATGACAACCCTCAGTTGGCGATAGCGACACTTTGTAAGGAATCGTCTCAATTTACCTCGGTGGGTCATCGATACGAGAATATCGGATAATGATATTACTGCACGAACTGTTATGGTATTAGCTTGTTAATTACCATCAATCAATTGAGAATGATTGACGTGGCCTCGATAAAATTCTCGCTGCGAGTCATCTGTCACGATCTCGTGTACATAATACGAGATCGCGGCACTTTATCCTATACGCTCGCCTCTATATTTGATTTGATTGCGTATTCCATCAAGGTTATATATGCGCACAGATCAATGACGGATATACGTCTGAACTGCGTGGTATATTTCATACGCTTACTGCACCGAGCGGCAATGCGAAAACATATCACAAAGTAAATCAGAAATATGTCCATGAAAAGACGAACGAACGAAACCTTGCGTAAAATGACGTGTTCCAATAGTATTGTTAACTTGATATAAATTCGCCTGTTAACTTTTCTTCCGTATAAACATTCGCGATGTGATATCAGTTATGTACGGCACTTTATAGCAATCATCTAAACATAATAGAGCATAAAGATTTATGGGAGTTAGGGAAGATATTGGAAGTCATTTCCACAGGCGAGAATAACGCTATTGCGTCCGTATACATATAACACGTATCCTTTATTACCGTGCAAACCAGTCCTACTCTCCAACAGGCAACGCCAGTCAGTCTTCTCGCATTACTGAATTCGTTTCGCAGCCACCAGTACACACATTAGACCTGTACCCAACAGCTGGAAACTAGACTCATGCAATGTCACGCCGTGACTCCCCCACTCGCGACTGCGAACGCGCGGTCCCCCAAAACGTGCCGCCATGTTATCTACGGAGTCGTACACACAGCGATTTATTATTCCTGAGAGGCGGGCCCGTCAGCTGTGATGCTGTATTCGCTCACAAGGCATGGCTGTATGTGATAGCAATGCGGGGCAAAGAAATTGAACGGCATATGCTGCAAACTGAAGCCACGAACCGGAAATGGGTCAGCCCCTGTGAGATTGAATTTACATGTATATCGTCTAGGGCAAATGTCAGATCGGTGAACTGTTAACTATATAGATCTCCATAAGTAGGTTGTGTGTTCATGAGGAAAGCTTTCCTAGCGTACAGAGTGCACGAAATAAAAAGCATTTGTGAAAACAATTTGTGTTCCGCACGTTTTACATCGTAACGTAACTGTATGGAGAGGTATAGGCCTACAATAGAGACGGCAGTTCGAGCCGGATGTTTATTTATCTTCAAATGCACGTTCTCGCGCACACGTATGCATGCACCAATAGGACGAGACGTTTATGTATTCCACAAGAAATGTTTTCTTCACCTAACTAGATATTGAATTGCTAACGGGACCTATTCACTGTCAAACTTTTGTTATTATTTTATAAACACGTTCTCAGTGTTTTAATGAACAGCTAAACCGATATGGATACATATGTTGTAGCGGCGCCTCGCTAATGACTAAATGTCGTTCGATTGAAACCGCACGGAACAAGTATAGGGGTTGTTATTTGCTTTCTTCAGGCAAACATTCAATAATCCAAAATCATTAATACTTGCCAGTGGCCAACCAACATCACATGCGGTTTGGTTGGAATAGTGATTATATTGTATAGCGCACGTAGTCTTTGACGGCGATACGTGACGTGTTCTTGTCAACGTGTATTAATACAACAACGCAGAAATAGACCCACTGACGCGCCAGTCAACAGTGTACTGCCTCATTATACAGACAGCCCGTTATGTGGCTTTCCAAAGTGCACGGAGTTAACTGCAAATCGTAAATCACTGCAAACATACTTCGACGAACTCGCATATTACTATAGTAGTAGACATTAATGTATTAGTATTAAAATGAGCCCCCACCTCTTAGCTCAATATTGAATGTATTCAAGAACATTGTTGGTATTTATTTATATTATCTCTATGAATATCACACCCACCCCACCCACCCCACCTCACACCACCCCACCCCAATCCCACCCCATACACACACACCCCGAGTCAATTGCGTGTATATTTTACGACAACTGTAATCAATAGCTCATTTCCGTGTATATAGCCCGTAAACGCTTGACGTGATACAGGAAAAATCCTGACTATTTGATATAGGATACCTAGTGTGCTAGCTAGTACGTCGTAGATCAAAGTGGCGTGTTAGTACAAAGGCATGTACCGAGTTGCCCACATGAAAGTCCAAGGGGGAAAAAAGACGGCCGACGAAATCGCAGAACGTGATGGCGAGAAGTTCGACGTACTTATCAACGTTGACGGGGCTGATGATGTCGAGATATTTGTCATCTGTCTAACTGGTTTCTTTGTCTGCGCTCTCGCCGGTTGCTTCGGTATGTTACAGTGCGGCGTTTAATTTGTCCCAGGTAAATCTGTCAAAGACCATCGTTTTGAGACGTTTACGAACTGAGAATCATCTCATGGTGATTTTAAGAGCGCTTTTAACGAAATTATCCTACATTTCTACGATGTACGGACCCGTAAATTGCGAAACTTTTCAAAATATCAGATATTTACAAGCAGGGATATTTTCGTAGTGGAATGTGAATGTTCTTAAATTCTAGTTTGGTTATATTTAATTATTTAAAATAGTTTTAATTTTGGCTCAAACGTATCTTGGCATGTACACACGAGCATGCATAACGACAGGTTTTAATTTAGGTTGCGGCACAATTACAGTTGTGGCTATGCATGCAAACGTATAGGCCTTACTATGCATACTATGTAGACACGCTCGCAGTACTAGGGTATACCTTTCAAATAGCAAAACTACGATAATTTACATACAGATAATTTAATGCAACATAAAAGTCTCCATACCTCACTGCCAGTACATTACGACTAGCTATATATGTTGTGAGAATCCTTCAGACACACTGATATACTTATGCCTAAGGAGACTCATTTTCAATTTGAATGTAAAACAGCCAAATTATAACCAGCATAAATCCTAGTTATTCCCTCACACTTAAAAGAAAATCTAACGAAGCACCCATGACTGATCGCATACTAGCATGGCATTATCATCGTAATTCTCTAGCACGTGTCGCTGCTAATATCAATGTACACTGTACACGTAATAACACCATTACGTGACACAGAGGGACGCTGACGGCGTGCTTGACCGGGGGTTAATCCTCCCATTTTATGTGGTGCACTTTCAACCCCGATTGCCAGAAACCCTTTATCACAATTAACAATAATTTGGATGGCTTTCGATTAGAAAAAGATGGGGTTATGTATGGTGGCGATATTCTGGGTGGGGTTGGGGGGATGAGGCATATGTGTATATCTGTAACCTGGAGTGCCCGTCATTGTAATGGAAGAATGGATGCGCTGTTTAAGTTTTGATGAACAGTATATGTATACGTGAGCGAACAAAACGTTACACAATCCTGATATGAACTAACCATGATCTCAGAGAATATATAATAATCAACCATACTGATTGGTAATCTATATTTTGATGAGACAAACCATTGCATTCAAGCTCCTCCATGTATAATTTAAGCTGTAGTTGAAAACAATCCCCAGCGTGAAATCAATGAAAATTTTACTCGTTGTCACGTTGACATTTACAACGATTATATCGTAGGCGTGCAATTCAAAGCTATTAGTTAGTATAAAGCTTAGGTAGTAATTCACGTGGGCTATGGCTACCAACATGTGGGATGAACATTAACTGTAATTGATTTCTTCTCATATCACACATATTACAATTATATGGCCACGATTACATTGTTTTGTTAGCACTTGAACATAGTCATATACGATATATGGAAAATACTTTAATATAATAACAGCAACAACTGCTGTCAAGAAAGTCCGTTCTGTGTGTATACAATTCCAACATTACTATCTCTCTCTGTCTGTTTGTCTGTCTGTTTGTCTGCCTGTATGTTTTTCTGTCTGTCTGTCTGTCTGTCTGTCTCTGTCTCTCTCTCTCTCTCTCTCTCTCTCTCTCTCTCTCTCTCTCTCTCT
>JAUTBQ010194263.1:0-10136 GCA_032361185.1 Lepetodrilus ovalis | reverse complement strand
ACTACCACAAACTCGTCTCTGTCTCTCTCTCTCTCTCTCTCTCTCTCTCTCTCTCTCTCTCTCTCTCTCTCTCTCTCTCTCTCTCTCCGAGTACAAATAAGCATTTCTCCAATGATTGTATGTGCTAGTATTCAAAAGTCACTAGCATTTCTACGATGCATCGCTTCTCATGGACGTGTGAGATCTAGTCAGATCGCATCGAGCATTGGAATCATGGGGGCAAAGAAAACAAAACGTCACACGAAATCATTAGTCAAACGGAGTTTAATGATGACATATTATACCATAGAAATGGAGTCGATAACAGATTCAAAACGAATATATTTAACATTTTATAACAAAACGGGAAAACACCAGACAACATAAAATAAAGAAAACCAGAAGCAAATAGGAGACCATTATTGATGATAGCTACTCCTTTCTTCTCATGCATACTCTCCTACAGCGCTGTCTACTTCTTGCCATACATATTATTATAGTGAATTAACGTCTAGGTGGAGTCGATTACCGCTGTCAGGAGCTAGACTATGATAATCATATATGATCGTGGAACCTCTAACGCCATGATGGTACATTCGGATCGACCTATCGACATTCCGAGATGACACGAAGTATTTACGATGGCATGAAGTGATAAATACTTGGAGGTGGATCGCTGAACATTCTAGCATATACATGGGCATTTATGTTGAAACGTGCGAGTATTATGCACACAAATTGATGGCATTAATTTTACATTAACTTAAATGTAGCACATGTTTCTTAAATATACCGCGATTTAAATTTCGTTAAAAGTCAACGATACCTAACAAATTGAATATGGTAGTTTCTGCACCGTCATGTCAGAGTTTACTATGTATTCGGTATCACTTTAAGATAGGCTAGTACTCGATATATTACAGAAACGTGTGCTACAAGTAAGTAATGTCTTGGAATGTCTATATATCGCTGTCACTGTGTATACTAGACTCATTTAGAGACATGTTAGCTCCCATTCCTTGGCACGCAATCAATTATTTTTTCATAGTGCCACGAAGTAGCACAATTATTGTGATGGTATTTTAGTAGCTTTGAGAGTTGCAGAAAAAAATAATGATTGAGGTTTGACATTAGAACCTCTATTTCGTCATGTTTTTCGATAGCTTTGATAATACAACTAGAATTTCATGGAGTAATTTTGTTCGAAATTACCATTTGCAACCAGCCTCCTATGGGAGTAATGTTGTTCGAAATTACTATTTGCAAACCAGTTTCCTATGGAACTTTGTGCACACGATCTGTTTAAAAAACCCAAAGAAAAACCAAAAAAAAACAAAGGGGATTAAATAAATAGGATGTAATGTTGTGCAAGAGTATATATTTAAAAATGTGAATAATGAAAACTGTGGATACATAATCTGTTCTAGTAAGACTACCTCGGACACGCAATCGGATATAATTTGTGTACTTTATCAATGATTTCCACATGGGGTCTATGTGGTTTCTTTCAAATATAAAAATTCAGAACCGTTTTGCATATGCAAACACGAAAGTATATCCTATTGTCTTGTCTAAGTGAGCCTATTTTCTTCTTAAGACTAGTTTCAGTTTGTGACATCTACAGGGGACTATAGCGTGCAACTTGAAGTCCAAATTAGAATTCAACATCTGGCCCCGAGATTGCGAAACTTTCTAGTATTATTTCATGCTCAAGCTCAAATTTTATACGAGGATTTGTGAACAAAACCTGAGGTGACCATCAAATCGTGCTCAAAAAAGTTTCGTAATATTGGGGCCTGGATTCGTTAAAGCGGGTGGTACTCAACCAAATCAGTAGTATCATCTACCATAATACTATTAGGACGAGAATCCGCCCTGATGGAGTCAAAATAATAACACACTGGAACACGTAGCTATGTTTACCCTAAGGAATACTTCACATACGGGTTCTGATCGAACATGCACGTATAGATCTGAGGCTGCCATTACAAATTACACACAATTTAAAATACTAACTGAAATGGGCTGGATAATTTTCTTTCGTTTTCGAAGATAACTACAAGAACTTATTTATTTGTATATCGTGATCATGGCGCCTTCTAAATGGTTTTTTTCAAGAAAAAAAATTGAAATACAATATAAAACATTCAGTTTAGTTATTCATAATTGTTGATTGAACAGGAATTTCAAGACAACTATGTGTAATTGTTTCGCGTGGCAGTATTATATATGTACATAGGACATTATCAATAGTATAGAGGTAATGTGACAATATATGCATAATACACTAGTATATAGTGCTGTGGTAATATACCGTTATAATCAACAAACTACTTAAAATTAAATCTTCGTTCGTTTCCAATATCCTACAGAGTAGGAGAAAATTAATGAACGAAAATTTAATGATAATTAAAATGTTATATAAAATACAATATAGTAGAATGGAAATATTATATCGGACAACGAAATTAGAGAAAGAATAAACCACTCTTTTTATGATCAGCGATAAATTAAGTCATAGTGTTATGACGAATAAATATAATTGGATACCGATCCTAGAGAATATTTAAATTTTACAATCAGCGTATATACGAGATAACACTCACAGTCAAAACATCTACACGCTCTTATAATAATAACATATGACAACGAATGAATAAATTCAATATTGAAACAAAGTATATGTAGTACTATTAAGAAAGAAATAAGTAGATAGGCTACATTTTCCATTTTCCTTTCTTCGAAAATCACCATCTGAATGTCAACATCAATTGGGATATATTTTTCTTGGTTATGTATTGCCTTGTTATCTGGTATTCGATATGTTGTTCAATTGGATCCGTTGTTAATCAATGCAGATGAATAATGGTGTGATGAAATAAGAGATAGCTAACTTACTGTTCAATTATATACGCTATGAGCGAATTTCTGTTTGTTAATATGGTGTTTAAAAAACCCACCAAAACACACGAACCACCGTGTTATGTGTAATAATACATGTAGTAAGAACATTAATTATACAAATTACATGTTTTTAAATCTAAACTAATGTAGTGCTATATCTCAATGCAATATGCGTCAAGGTAACTTCTCTCCTACTTTTGATTGGACTAATCGGGTAAGAAACAACATAAGATATTAACTGCTATGAATTTAAGTATGACGATTTGATGATTCCATTCAAAGATGATTAATGTACGTTTTGCATATTTCTGTGGCGATATGATGTATCCTAGCACATGGAGCTTTTACCCTCTATACACAATCTGCCCAATAACTGCCTTCAAGGAATGCAATGCATGTGCAAAAGCACGCATACACACATTCCCCGAGACAGGAGGCCGCTTGTCGCTGTTCTAGGTAATGATGTGAATAGTATTTAATCAGATGACGTCGGCAAGCACGACGACGTCATCACGCCTCTCCGATGAGACCCAGAAGGATCTTCTTGTAGTCTCCGCTGGTGTCGCCTTTGATGAAACTCGCCAAGCTTTTCCCGTAGTTACGCTGGAATTCTTCCTTTATCAAGCCCATGTCAATCTGCGGAGTACCAAATCCAGATAATGCGTTTTTGTTTGTTTTTAAACCTATCCATATAAATACTGGAAATAATAATAATAAAAACATACAGATGGTTGTCCTATTATAGTTGACAAACGCAATCCTATCTGAGACGTACGTTTGATTTGTCCACCCAAAAGTTGTTATTTGCGGTATTGTAGTTATTCCCCAATACTCGATATTAAATATTTCAAATTTAATATGAATTAAAGGGACGTAGCTCTAATTATCGTGCCTTTGGGACATCTAACTGCTTTCATGTACCAATCTAATTAAAATTAGATACGAAAGTTTCGCTCCCAAGATATATTGACGTAGGCTCAACATCTACCTACACATAGAGTCACTGTTGTTGTGGCACTATACGCTCGCTCTGTTCAACTGTTGCTACTATTCCACGCAGACTACGAATCATACGAATCACTACGAATTGTTAAATTTAGGATTCATGAGGATTCGTGGAATTTTGCATAATTTCTGGTCAAGACCTATCTAAAATCATCGTTCTTACCTCTGATCGCGTGACGACAAGTCTGATGAGGTGTCGGTCCTTGGTGCCCACACCCTTCATGCTGTTGTATAGCAGCTCGGCGTAGAACGCGGGAGTATTCAGCACTAGTCTTACTGAAAACCAGAGCATCCAAACAATACAATACCATACCTAATACCATCCTGGAAACACCAATCATTATGCCTACTGAAGGTTGTGAGATATATTCAGATGGTTATTAAATAGGCGGTTAATGGAATGAATCCCGAAAGAGTTTGCAAATATACGCTTTGGTTTAAAAGGAAAACGCTAAGTTATAATATTCTAAGGCAATATATAATACGCATCATATCATTATAGGCTGCATTTCATTAATGAACATTCCGATAGACCTACCTCGAGATTCCGCTACAGTTCCCTGCTGACCACAAGATACTTTTGTATATGGGTATGTTCCCTAAAAAAGTATGTTATGGTCAGAAGGGAAGGCTATAGGAATCTCGAGCTAGGACCAACCAAGCCAACGTTGCGAAGATGCTACGATTGGGTATAGACATGACATGTATGAATATAGTTCCGCTTTTGCATATAGCTATATATGGACACTTCCTGGACTATGCAATGGCACTACGGTAGAAGATGTTCAACTGACCAACAGAAAGGTAGGCCTGACACAGGTGCCCGCTGGTTTCCTTCTTGATGGACGTCTCGATGTCCTCGCCGCTGGCCATCTGGTAGGCCTTGAAGACCTCCTTCAACTGCGGATAGCTCCTCAGACTCAGGATACGGTTAAACACCGACTCGTCCGTGCCCAGCTTCTTAACACCTGCCTGTGTGTGCAATAGTTGACAGTTGTATGAAGGTCACTCGGTGTTCATTTCAGTGCCTAACCTAAATAAGGCAATGCAGATATCGTCCTTGATTTGTCAGTACCAGCCGGTGCTCGCAGGTTCAAGTACTGCAAGATTCAGCGCTACGGATGTTATGGGTTTCCTCCTGCCCTAAACTTACAAGTGTCCTGATATTAGTGAAATAGCCTAGAAAACGACTCTAAACGCCCCACAATCCCCACCCCTACCATTCACACCCATACCTCACACCACAAAAGAAAACATTATTAATATATATAAAATAAATAAATAATAATATGGGCAACATTGTGCATGAGGAAACCTTCTAGCGCCGTGTAATACAGCTTGAGTTGGGTTGTATGATCCCCAAGGAGTTGAGAAGGAAATATGAAAGCGTGTTGACCCATTGATTGGTGTAATTAATCTAGCGTTATGAGTACCCTTTCGGTATTTAGATACTAATTGTTGTATGGTTGTAAAATGTATCATTGCCCTTACTTACCTTTACCAATTCTTGGGCATCAATGAGGGCCTCGCTAGGGTTGACCTCTGTACTCTGGTTTCTATTGGCTGATAGTTGTGACGTCAGGAATCGTTTGAAGTGTCCGCTGATATCTGATTGGACATCCTTCTCGACGTCGGACTTGAATACTGTACAATGAAGTGGGAAAAGCTATAATACGCACATTAGGCTATTTATTCCCATATAAAAAAGAAAGGTGCTATAGCTATGCTTTACATAACTCTTTTAAAGATCAGCAATAATCAGATGTTAGGTGTGTTTCGTATAGGGTTTTCTCTTCATGTTCCCAATGGCTTTTCTTTACTGTTTATCATTTCGGTTCTCGACGAGTTACTATAGTTAAAGTAGTAAAATGTCGGATACCGATATGTAACTAGTTGGAATAATATTTGCAATCATTGGATCATCCATACATGTCTTATATTCAGTCTTTATTTCTTGTATTTCCTTGTTGGTACGACAGCAGAGAATTTCAATAAGCGTTGTTTCATCTGTTCCGGCTCCCTGTAACATGTCAAAGTAACTGTCCAAAATATGCAAGGAAGCGATTCTATCCACGTGGGACACCATGCCACCCTGCTATTTAATATACTAGTGGGGTCATTCGGGGTTTTATTTGTGAGAGAGCATTCCCGTTGTGACGTATTCATCGGTGTCCATCTTTGAACGGTGGAGAAATGCTGGTTTTCCGATACGGATATTAACGGAACCAATCAACGTCGCCACACGCTGACACACCTCTCACAAATAACGACTCGAAGTGTCCCACGGGTGCACTATATCAATGGTATGCTATCCAGTATTACACACGATTACAGTAGAATGGATACTTAGTATTTCATAAAGAAATTGTTCTCTCACCTTTATGGCCGCTTTTAGTTCTTTGGCATCGAGCACACGCGGCGCGTCCAGCAAGGCCATTATTACATCTTCAAATCTTCCACTCAGTTCCGACTTCAACTCTGCCCGTAAATCCTGCAAAATAGTATAAATGTAATGTTGAAACATTGCATTAAATAACAGTCATATCCTGTATATCGCATCAAATTTAATTTTAATTTAAGAAAGTCCGTTTACGTTTGTAGGGCATAACGAGCCCAGGCTATCCTTTCACGAAGCTCTCTTATCCACTAAGGGACCATAGCGCTCTCTTTGCCGAGAGTTTTGTGAAATGATACCCAGGCCTCGAGATTACGAAACATTTTTAAAAAACTTTTGTTCACAAATCCCAAATATCATTTGACTGAACATGAAATCGTACTCAAAATGTTTGCGTAATCTTGAGGCTGCTATTCCGTTAAAAACATAATGCCTTTCGGAAACTTGTTTTGGTTATCTCCTCATTTTTTCATAATCATAATGAATGTCCGTTATATGATAGTGGGGCACAATCAAAGGCGTTTTTAAACGATACTTTTTCCAAAACTTGTCTTGAATATTTTCTAAATTGTCCATACAACCACAATGAACGTCCGTTGTAGGTTTATAATTTACAATGTAATTAATACACGTGTAGTATAGGGTACAGTTTGAGGCCAATAGTTTACTTTTACAGTACCTTTCCAAAACTTATCTTGAACATCTTCTCTATTTCCCTCCGCTGCCTGTTGTCGTGTGTTATCATGATGTTTATAATGACGGCCTCGTCTGTGCCTGAAGAGAAAGGTAATATATATATATATATATAATGCGCCAAATCATCTCCCTAAGGCATGCTCTAAGCGTCACATTGTTATATCCGGTCAATGGATCCGTGTACACTCAAGCGTCTCTTCTCAACTCCCTGGGAGTATACAACCCAATGTCATCCTACCGGGTACCCATTCTCTGCTGGGTGAACAGTAGTACATCCCCAAAACACTGCTTGAGACTGAGTGATAGCCAGTGGTGTATGAAAGGAGGCAATGGTGTATGTTTTAGAGGATGGCTTTACTACTGTATCAGGATTCCGTTGCTCAGAACTCTTATAGCTAATTAGCTAATTGTTCAAGTAAAGTTTTATGGACCCTTCTTAGTATAATTTCATCAAACACTTTTCTCGCAACATTTACTTGAGAATCCGGTCTAATTGAGAATGTAGCAGGACATGTTATAAATAAAGAAATCATAAAAAAAAAAATAAAAAAAAAAAAATGTTATAACATACTTTTACTAGTTTTGGCCAGCGGGGTTACCCCCTATTTGGAAAAATCCGTAGAACGTTTGAGTCGTAATTATGCAACAATTGGGTTTCGAATCCCGGAATCGGCGTGGACTTGTATTTGAATAATTTGGTGATGATGGTTTAAGCCTACCATTTAAACTGATAAAGAACTTTTTTTAAAGACATTTATTCCAGCAGATACAAATACATATCACAAACATAGAAATAGTACATACGTGTAGGGTAAGCAATATTAGTATAAATGGTAGTAGATTGATGTACATGTGAATTACACAAATGTGGGTAGACTATAATAGCATCAAATATTAAGGTAAAAGATAATGAATAATGCCAGCCCACTTAAATTGAAATATGTAAACCGAATTATTGAGTCTGGCTAAATGTTGTTCTACTTGTGCAATTTCTCTGACAGTATTTAAAAATGCTTGTAATGATAGTTTTTTTAAACTTAGACTTGTTGAATAAATATATCTTTTTGCCGCTATTGTAATATGGTTAGAAAGGGTATGAGACTGAGGGAAGCCGACAAGGATAGTATATTGATTAAACGAGATTTGTTTGGGGACATAGAGATTCAAATGAGATTGTAATCTAATCCAAAAGTCTTTGACATGAATACAGTTTACAAATAGGTGAAATGGACGTTTAGTTTCAGCTTGACAAAAGGAACATAAATTATTATCAACCAAATTCATATAGTAAAGGTATATTTTAGTGAAAACTATCCTATTCAAAAATCTGTATTGGAAGTCCAAAAGTTTAGTATCTTTAGTACAAGTTCTATATTGAGTTAGAACATTTTTTCCAGTCGATATTAGTATTAAGAATAGTTTGCCAATTAGTTCAGACTTGAGGGAAATTATTTGTTTTATAAATTTATTAAGATTATCATAAAATATATTGTCTATTGCCGTTACTAAATGAAAATAATTTATGAATTGCATTGTTTAGCCCCAAACTATATAATTGTCAATAATAATTCTCCATTGTTTTGGAATACTTTTAATTACACTGTAATAGTCAAGAAACATGCCTTTAATTCCATATCTGGTTTTGATACCATATCAGACAAGAACTTATTGATTTTTAAGCTATTTTAAAGCACCGGTAGTTCATGTACATACGGATGTGACTATTATCTTACTGAAGATAACGCTAACTCAATACGTTCCTAGTAACTTGTTTCCACTCTTGGACGTGTTTACTCCATCAAAGTGTACGAGGTGCCGTAAAATCATTGAACATATCAGGTAATGTGAAACATGGAAATGACACAATATGGACGATATGAAATATAGGTTAGGAAATTGATATATTCTATACCGGTAAATGTAATTTAAAACGATGAATTATTGTACTTCGGGAAACACGGAGATATAGTATGCAAATGTGAAATATAGGTTAGGAAACTGATATGCTGTAAATAATATGATGCTATACAATGCTGAATGAATATACATGTACTTCGTGAATCATATACATATGGTAGGCTATACTATGCAAGATATAGGTTAGGAAATGTATGTGTTTTATATGTGGTTCAAAACAATTAATATTTTTACTTTGGGAATCATATGCACATATAGGGGGCTATGTCTAGCATTGTCTACCCGATACTATGATAAATATAGTCTGTATAGGTTATATTAGGGAATTGATCATTCTCTCCCGATATCGGTAACACGCCAGATATATCTTCCGTTATTTACATCCCTGTCAGGAGAACATAGGGATTGATATGCTCAAATGTGGTTTAAAAAATGAATGATTGTACTTCGGGAATCATAGTACTATATACTATTATGCTATGTATGCCTCAAACTCGTGTCATGCAAGTAGTCCTATAGGCTGTATTCGATTCACGACTCTAGGGTCCAGAGAGTTAGGTCATGGATCATGCGCAGTGAGTATTTGAATCAAACGACACAATAAACACCGAATGAATAAATATGAGAACAACTTTAGATCTAATTGATAATTAATTTGACTCATTTTTTTCGAAGGAATTGCTTTCTCACACAGAACATATTGTCAATATTCTAAAATATCATTCTAAAAAAGAAAAAGAGAAGAATAAATATTTGTTTTAATGCACTGATTATGATGTGTGCTTTCGATCGCCGCTTGGGGAGTATACGCTTGACCTCTCTCGAGTGTCACCCTAGGGTTGACCAAGTCGTGAATTGAATACAGCCATAAGTTTAAGTCTGGACATGTATGCGTATAGATTTAAAACATATTTTTTACCTAATCCTTTCATGGCCTTCTTCAAAGCCCCAGCCGCTTGTTCGGGGCTGAATGGCTCGACAGGGAAAATAGTCGGCTGAAAAGAAACAGAACAGTGAAAATGCATGCAATCGATCTACATTTATTTCTATCTGACTTGTACAACGATTTCAAAATAACTCCATTATAAGACATTTGACCGGTGTAATAATAATGTAGCTCTTTTGGCAATGTTTGGAACATGGATATAAACGCGTTATAAATGTTATTATTATTATTATTATTATTATTATAATAATAGTAGTAGTAGTAGTAGTAGTAGTAGTAGTAGTAGTAGTAGTA
>JAUTBQ010194252.1:0-10136 GCA_032361185.1 Lepetodrilus ovalis | reverse complement strand
TCGAAACCATCTTACATCTGTACGCAAACTAGAGAAAACTCGGCAATTTAAGCGGGTGGAAGAGAGAGCGAGAGAGAGAGAGGGAGAGAGAGAGAGAAAGGCAGGGGAGAGAGCGAGAGAGAGAAAGGGATGAGGAGAGAGCGAGAGAGAGAAAGGGATGGAGAGAGGGATAGAGAGAGATATGCAGGGGACAGCGAGAGAGAAAGGGATGGGGAGAGAGTGAGAGAGAAAGGCAGGGGAGAGAGAGAAGGGGATGGCGAAAGAGCGAGAGAGGGATGGAGAGAGAGAGATATATATCTTGAACGTACAGTATGTCCTGGCCTATGTCTATCACAGCGATCGTACCGCTACGAAAATCGTACCCCTATACGTTATATAGCGTTAATTACGACTCTCGTTATTATCGTAGCACTACGGTTCTTGTGAGGAACAGGGACCAGCGTCCTGCTCCACAGAACACTCGTAGAACTACGAAAGTCGTAACTGTACGATTCGTAGCGATACGAGTCTTCTGTGGAACAGGGTCCTGGGTGTTTACTCCGAGACTGGACTTACGATCGAAGCAGTCGATGTCTACATCAGCGGACCATGTCCCGTTCCTTAGACACGTCGACTTGGTTTGCCTGCCTCCATACTGAGTGAAGCCCGGTTTACACTCGTACGTTGCGATTCCGTCGCCTTCCGTTACAATGGCGCCCTCCTTACTAGGTACAGGCCCGCAGTTGTGGAGATGGTTGTTTTGGGACGTCTTCATCTTCTTCAAGATCTTGTGGGTCGTTTCTAAGAGAAGTACTTAGATATTATATACTGCGTTTTGAAATGTGTGTTTTTTAGAAAATGTGATACGATTCATGATTATCCAATGTAAATGCGATGATTCTTATATAAGACAAATTGTCTGACTGTTTATCGTCACTTTGCAAATGGGAACAATGTTCATGAACCTTAAAATCATTCGGCGGAAGTGGAATAGTGCCGGATAATACCTCTGTGGTCATCTAGGATCTCAATTCTTTTAACGATGTCTTCCAGAGCCGTTAGCATGTCGCCATCTTGAAGACAGAGAACAATAGAAGAGAGGAAGTTGTGAACAAAATCCACCAAGTGGGATACTTGCCGTAACGTGGAGCAACCAGTCAACAGCACAAATTATTGGCACGGCTTGATGCAACGAAAAATGTAACAACTGCGAAAAATTTAACAATTTTACATTTGTTTCATTTTTCGTACACCATGTACGAAAAATTTAACAAATATCTCTTTTTGTTGTTGAAATTTTCGTTATCGGTTGCAACGAAAGATGGTAGGAACCATATCCACTAACAGAATAGTTGACAATTACGAAATTAATGAAAAGGGAAATTACTGTATTTTCTTTTGTATTTTCCATCTTTCAACTTGCAATATCTACCCTAAATGAATACTCCAAGACCAAACATATTGATCATCATGTGCATCATAATTTTATTCGTCATTATATTCACCATAATGGTCATTACCATAGTCATGATAGTCGTCATCATATTAGTTATTTATATAGCCATTGTCGTCATCACTATGTCATCGTAGTCATCATCTTCATCGTCATCTTCCTTTGTTATCATCTCCATTTATCAGGATCGTCATCAACACTCATGCGTCTAATTCTTCTGCATGTAGTTGTTAATGTTTTATTTATTTGCCGTATGTACATGACGTTAACATTTGTCATGGTCTCAAACAACACATTGTTAGATTTTTTTCGTTGCAACCGCTTACGAAAAAATGTAACCACAATATATTGTACGAAACAACACATTGTTAGATTTGTTCGTTGCAACCGCTTACGAAAAAAATGTAACCACAATATATTGTACGAAAAATGTAACAAACCATTTTTTATTTCTTTTATTTTTTTTCGCAGTTGTTACAGTTTTCCTTGTAGCAACGGCCGACACACAGAACTGCCTATACACAGAATTGCCTATACGCAGACTATTGAGCAAAGCGGAAGTGACGCGTGGATGTTCCTATTGCAACTGGTGCAGGAGGATAACTAACGACACAGTGGTACATGTACTAGATAGAGTAATATTTAGTATACTTTTACAGTCTTGTACAGTATATGCTATGTATCTATATGCCAGTTTTATTTAATTAGCTTAGAATGTACGCTTTACCGTATACAGGACACGTCGCTTACCCAGTCTATCCTCCAGATCAGTTACTCGCTGTTTCAGTCCTTGAATGTCCTGCTTAACTTCCGCTGTGGGCAAGACAATAGACAGGGAATATTGATGAACTACGAGTAATTGACGCAATCATGCTGTAATATCGTTAAACAGCTATACAAAAGATAAACTGACAGAATTATTTTTTTAAATGTCACATGATAGGAATAGCCTACATAAGAATAAAGATAATAGCAGCACATCCGGGTTCCCAGGGCAATGAAAGATATTGGGGAAACAGGAAGACAGCAGCATCGCTGATTTGACCGACAGTGTCACGTGACAATGGACACAGTGTATCGAACGAATAACTCATCCATAATCACACTCTCCTCTTCGCGAAATAGTTCCCAAAAAATACCTTATTTTACTAACGTTCAAGCAACAACAAAACTATTAGTAAATAGGATAATACCTTTGGCTACTTGGATCAGGTTTACGGCCGTAACCATGACAACTCACAATGATGTTTCTTCGCGGTTTCCGCAGGAGCTTTGCTCTCTTGCTTCATCCTTTCCTTGTCCGACTCGCCGGAACCGGAAACGTGTTGCTGGGCTTCCGCCTTGTTGTTTGACCTCGCACCGAGGGTGGCCTGGTTGTCAATACCTGTAAATAAGAAAGTGCGTATTCAATAGGAAGAGTATTGTTTCTGAAATAAAAAAAATATACTTAAAACATAAAGAAGATACGCACACAAAATATTTATTTATTACGCATCAGCAAATTAGACAATAAAAAGATGACATTGCATAGAGGAATATAATGTGTCGAGTTTAGAGTATTGCTGTTGCGTAATATTTTGTCATCAGTATACATACTGGATTTCCTTTGCTCGTGATTCTGTTGCTGATCCCGTGATGTCGAAGGATTGGTCATACTTTCTTCTGTGGAAGCCGTCAGAGAAACCAATCTCTTATTATACAGTTGACATATGGACAACAATCAACAGAACTCTCGACATGTTAAACGTCGGGCGCCAATGTTATTGGTTTCCTTATTTGCATTTTCCATTTCCCCCAATTATATATATCGGCATGACTTACATGCATTATGATTCACTTAATAATTATCACAGCTCTGATATTCAGGCATTCCAAGATAAATAGATAATTAGGTGTTGCGTTTTCAAAATTGATGGTATTAATTAGTACATGTATTTACCCAGTTCAGTTAGTTTCTCCATCTGTTCCAATGGCGTCAAGTCATCAAATGAGTCGTCAAGGTAACCTGAATTAGACAGAACCTCTGATTGGTTGGTAGCAGGCTTCCCAAGTGATAATAACGATGATATCGTAAAGATTATGGTAATAGAGCTAGAGCCAGGGTTAAGGTTAGGATTACGGTTAGGGTTCTGGTTAAAAATTAGAATTATTTAGCCTATGGAATGCTGCCAGTCTCCTAGGTGGCGATAGTACCCGTCAGACAATCAGAATACAGTAAGGCTTTACATTGGGCACACTATGATTAGCCACGTCGTAAATGTACGTCAAACAATAGCTTCATGTGACATCATTTATTTAGCGTGTGCGTGAAGGAAGTGTCTGGATGGGCACTATCTTCTGTGTGGATACTTGACAGACATTTCCAGAGGCTGGGGCGGTGGTGGTGGTTTGGGTGGGGTGGGGTGGTGAGTATTTACCGACCTACCGGCTTCCTTTGCTGCTCTTATCGTATCATCCATCCGGGCTCTTGTTTTAGGGTCAACTTCAACGGAAATACATATACATTAGAAATAATACTGTATTCCCCAAGGCAGCCAGAAATAAACTAAAAACACGTTGGGCGCCATTGTCTTAGACCTAGATGCAGAGTTCAGCGAGACATTACCGGTCTGCTATTCACGAAACGGTCGTCCTGTAGTCCGGATGAAAATCAAGAAGGAAGTGACGTAAACCTCAATTAACGCCAGGATTACCTGTGACTACGACCCTTTCGTGAAACGCAGCCATCCTCTAAAGAACAGCTATTGTCACCTTGTATCGACGGATGTCCGGATGCAATGATCATTTGTTTGAGAGGATGGGACCACGTTGTTATCTTTAGTGTTAGCAGCGATAATTACAAGAAAAAAATAATTACATTGCATCATAGCCCAATTTGGAATGAACTATGTCGTACGTTTCTACTATACAAGGGAATTATAAACATTTTGTCATAAACTTGTCAATTCAATGAGAAGATTTGTTTATGAAATACAAGAGATAGAAGCACTCTCGAAACATTGAATACACATAACAGCTGTAAAGTTTGGGGAGGCAATAGAAATACGAACTAAAAAGTATGATAGAAGAATATACTTTTCCGTGTTACAGTATAATTGTTGTTGCGTAATATTGTGTCATCAGTATACATACTAGAATTGCTTTGTTCGTGTTTCTGTTTCTGTTCCTGATCTTGTGATGTCACGCGTCCATCTGTGGAGTGCGCCAGAGAAATCAACCTCTTATTAGACATTTGGCATAATGACAACAATAATATGGTACAGAAACCTACCAGCATGGGTATCCTTTCAGCTCTCTTATCCACTAAGCGACCATGTAGCGCTCTCTTTGCCGATAGCTAATGCACTGCAAAGAGAGCACGTTGGTCTCTTAATGGATAAGAGAACTTCGTGAAAGGATACTCAGGAACATTAAGTTACGTTAACGTTGGGCGCCATTGTTGAGGAAACACGTCATGTATGGTTTCGTTAATTACAATACATTAAAGGCATACTATCATGGCTGGTTGGCCAAACGAATATCTGTCTGAGACTATTTGTACACCCAAAAGTTGTTATTTACTGGTATACAGTACTTACTCCCCAACACTTGATATTTATAATAAATTTCATATTTTATACTACTAATTATCGTGTCTTCGGTGCATTAGTTCATTTGTGAAGGAATTCAAAGAAATCGAGTCCTACCACTTTGAATTCCAGGAAAGCGTAGACCAGTTATGCCCCTGTGTGTATGCATATAATGAGGAAAACTAAAATAGGGGCCTATAGATTGACGACCGCTAGTAAAAAAAACCATTCCATTCACATTATTGTGGTGGTGCAGTGGTATGTTGTCTACCATACAGCGACGGTAAGGTTTTTGAAAGTACAAACATGATGTTAGGTTATGTCAATTGAATGTACTTTGCAGTTGTGGCTAAGAAGTAGTCCAAACAACCATACATATATGTGATATTATGCCTTTAAACGTCCCATTTTCCCAGTTATATATCGGAATCAAGGTAATATTTGTTTAATTTATGTTAGTCGTTTAGATGTTGCGTTTTCAAAGTGTATCAGTATATAATTCCCATTTACCCAGTTCATTTAGTTTCTGCAGCTGTTCCAATGGAGTAAGCTCATCAAACGAGTCGTCAAGGTATCCTGAAGTAGACATAATATTTGATTTGTATAATATTTGATTGATTCGTTCAGTATCGTCTTCTAAAATAATTATTATGATTAGGATTAGGATTAGGATTAGAGTTAACTAGGATGAACTGATTCATACCTTCTGCCTTTGCTGCTTTAATCGCTTCAGCCATGCGCGCTTTTGTTGCAGGATTTCCTACAACGGAAATACATATATATTTGAACTTATATTACATTCCCCAAGGCGGCTAGAAAAAAATAGTCCGGGCAATTTAAGCTGAAAAATGGGGTAACCCAAAACAAATTGCAATAGTTTGTAAACCTGTTTTATTTGATTCCTTAGGCATCTGGGAGTACCCGTGTCAAAATATACTAAAATCTATTTAGTGGAACATATTTTTTAAAGGGGTATAAGCCCCAAACCACGTTGCGCTAAATTGCTACAAACAGTAGCTAGATCACATCCAATTTAGGGAGCTGCCACAAACACTATTAGATAGCTAATTTTAGCTACTAGATTGTGTAGTGATGTTAGCGACATTATTACAGCTGTTTGACCTATATAATGGATAAACGATTTTCTATCTAAGACGACTCACGTTTGATTTGTCCACCCAAACGTTGTTATTTACTGATGTACTTATTGCCCAATGTCCGATAGTTATGAAAGAGTTTATATGAATAAAAGGAACGTTGCTCTAATTATTTTACCTTTGGAAAATCTTACTGTTAGATCGAATTCCCCTCAATGTGGATCGACGACAGGGATTTTGGCGATATAATTTTGATGATAAGTATCACAAATGAATGTAGTTTGCATGTATTACTCAAACGTGGTGCTACACACTCATTGAAATAGGTGTCTCGTGGAACATCGTTTATTGTGTCCTAACATCTGACATAACTTGTAGCATAAGAAGTGTTTGAAAATGTGGCCATGTCGTAAATAGAATAATTTCAGATTTATTTTACAGATTTTCTATTACTGTACTCCTGTGGTGGTATGCTATAAACAGCTCTGTTTTTTAATTGACTTAAGTCAGCAACAAAAACCTTAGTTTTTACCAACCTATTTTTACCAACCTTTCTGTATTTGGCTTAGCGAAACTTTATCGATTCTATGTATAAAACTTCAGACTAATCCAATATAGAAAACTTATTCAAAACGTGTTAGTGTTTTGCTGACTTAAGTCTTAAGCTGTTTATAGGATACCGTCCCTGAGGTACGCCATCCTCTGCTTATAGTGCTATCTACTCATTTAGTCATTCCATTTGAATGGAGGTATTGAAGTACTACGAGCTGTTGGTAGTTGTTGTAAGTACACATCTGTCTTAGTAGTAGTAGCATGCAACACAACACAACACGACACGACACGACACGACACGACACGACATAACACGACACGACACGACAACACCCTGGTCTTCAGTTAATTACTCACGAAGTTCTTTGTTCAGCAGTCTCTCCATGTTCTCAGGATCTAACAGACTCTCCACTGACTTTCGATTATATTTCATCTCCCCGGCGCTTCTGAACTGCGCCGAGCACAGGGAGACAACTCCCACGACTGTGACTGCCAGAAGATATGCAGACATGTTGAAGAGAAAATGGCGAGAATACGAAAGGACCGAGTACCGTCCGTTTACTTATATAGCTGCCTCACCTTCATGGAACAAAGCATACAGTAACACACAGTTGTTTTGTTTGTTTCGTGTGTTTTTTCCCTTTCTTTTGTATATGAAACGTAATTGCTTGATATCAGGCGAAAATTGAAGCAAATTGGTTTTGGTATTTCTGTGTTCTCTCTGATATGCTTTCTCTTTACTGTAGATCTGGTCGAATTGTATTGATAATGTGTTGATTGGGTTACATCAAAAGGAGAGAGAAAAATACTTTTTCTATACTGTTAGGACACGTGTGCAATGTATTTGTGTCGTGCATTAATATAATGTGAAGGTGTCAACCGTTATTTTGTATACACTTTTTATTGTCACATTCTAAAACTTAAACATTATGCCCACTCGCGAATACCTATGTTCAGCGTAGTTCATACTTTTATAAGAAAATCCAAGCGTTTTGAAAACATGTATATATATTATACCTATTGATGATTCACACAATTGTATTTATCTCCTGAAGTAAATATATTTCTGTCTTATACATGTATAGTCTTGCAGACAATGTTAGATACCCCTGTTTGGTACCGTTACTCATAAACTATTTCACACTGTCCTATTTGATTCTGTAAATATTTCTTTATTATTTTACTACTTTATTATATAGGCCTATATTATGTACTGTACATTATTTATGTAAATACACGGGAGCGGATTTAGTAAGTTGGATAACTTTTTTCGAATCCTTTTCTGACGAATAAAATATGTCTAAATCAAAAATATCTTTGATTGATCGACTCCTCGCATGTCTCTGGGTCTTCGCTTTCTTGCTTGCTATCTATATTTCTCCTCTCTTCTATACCTAATCTCGCTCCCTCCCCCTATCTCTCCCCCTCCCTCCTCTACCCTCGCTGTTTTACGTTATTTTATTTATCTCTTCATTTCTTCACTACACGTGTGTTAATGTATGCTTTGATATTATGGAATTGTTTACTGGTATTTATTATTATTATGTGAGCTGAATGTTAAATAAAGTGACATGCATGTAGTTATTTTGATTTAGTTTTCTCTGTTTGGATAGATCGAATTTCTATATTCTTTAAGTCTTCGAGGTAGTGAATAGGTTCTAACAAACATACCGTATATACCTGGCCGGATTGTCCCAAAAGTCAATAAAAGATAAAAGTTGAAAGCAAAATAACATTAATATTAAATGCTTTAAACGACAGCAGAAAAGAATAATACTATATTATTCTTTAGCACTGGCTATTTATATTTCTTTTTCTTTTCGATTTTTTTTTTACTGTCGTGCATTAACGACCCAAACCATTGTCTTTGGTATCAGATTTAACAACTGGGTCTACATTGTTCTGATATCAGTATGACCTTTACTTTATCCTATTATGTGTATGTTATGTATAATAAATATATATGTTTACAAAAGTCCACTGTGGATCTATATCTTATACATCTAAAAACACGAGTATATTTGCAAATTCAGCATGATCAATTGCCATGTTGATCTTTCTCTTGATATCAAACTTGAGTGCTTTTTAATGCAGTAATAAATATACCGGTATGTGTAAATTACCGTAGTGTTCTTATTAATGGAAATGTTCACCTTACATGTCTACCTTACTTACAGTCTTATCTAATAATATATTACTAGTATTCGTATTATTCTTGTATTTATTAAATAGATATATAGTAAATAGATATAATTATACTACATGTACTACTACTACTACTACTACTACTACTACTACTAATAATACTAATACTACTAATACTACTACTACTAGTAACAATACTTGTTGTTAATTATAGTATTGCTTATGTTTAATAAAAGCTATATTTATTCTTGGTATGTTGGTAATTATAACTGACACTATATATCTTGTCATTTAACTTCGCTTGGGAATATTCAATTTTGGGTACATTTATGAAGGCTTAAAGACATGTGACCATTCTAGGTAACGGGTAAATGGCTCACCTGAACGATATTTAGTAGGCCTTTTTGTAGTAACCACCGTGTCCGTATCCTCCATATCCTCCGTATCCTCCACCGTATCCACCTCCGTGTCCACCTCCGTGTCCTCCTCCCCATCCTCCTCCCCATCCTCCGATAGCACGTCCGACTAGGACGACTCCTCCTATCCCGCCGTGTCCTCCTCCATATCCTCCACCGTATCCTCCACCGTATCCTCCGTATCCTCCTCCATATCCTCCGTATCCTCCTCCATATCCTCCGTATCCTCCACCGTAGCCTCCGTAGCCTCCATATCCCCCTCCTCCAACGAGAAGTACACCTAATCCGGAGCCATGGAAACAGCAGGATTTGGCCGTGTTCGCCATAAGCAGCACTAGGGCGAGACCCAGACACAGCGCCCTCATGTTGAAGGATAGCTGGTGGAAGACAAAGTAATCAGGAAACATCAAATACTAGTAAATATAACTAAGTAGCGTTGTCAGCTTGGCTTGTATACTCAACATGGAGTCGAGAAGGTGAAATCAGTGTACATTAATTGATTCATTGACGGGATAATAATGTAGCGCTATGAATAAGATTTCATGCATAGATTTGGTGCAATGTAAATACGCACATTGTTATTATTATTATTATTATTATTATTATTATTATTATTATTAATATTATTAACAACATTATTATTATTATTATTATTATTATTATTATTATTATTATTAAAGTGGAATAAAGTCCAGGCTTTAATACTAATATTTCTATATGGCCAATCAGCGATTTTATGCAGCCTCAATGTATTTATGAAAGTTAATAAAATGCCCATGTAAAGTTTTCATAGGTTCGCCACGTACAAGAAATAAGTTTAAAACGTTACAAGCTTGGCCTTTTAAAAGGCATATCCTAATGCCTGTATATAGCTATTCCAATGTGGGTACGGTATGTGAAGATATAAGGTATACATTCCACAAGT
>JAUTBQ010194241.1:0-10137 GCA_032361185.1 Lepetodrilus ovalis | reverse complement strand
TCACCTTCACTCCACGTTAGCGGGTAGCATGGAATTCCCCCCAGTGTGGATCGACGAAGGGGATTTTGGCGATATAGCATTGATGATGACTATCACAAATGAATGTAGTTTACATTTATTACTCAAATATAGTGCTACGTGCTCATAAAATATCTGTGATTGTATGCCTTTAAATGTTACTATATATACATAATATATGTACAAATATAAATAGGGGCTAGTACTCTGAATGTTATCATAATCATGTGCGCCATTGATGCTTCTAGTGGTGAACTTATGATTATCCAATATCTACTGATGATAGACTGGGGTTCCTGACTCAGTCCAACTTGTATTCTGAATAAGTCCCCTTGATAACGCTGAATTTGGGGTCCATGACATACCACCAGCCTCATGTAGTACCAGCCTTATATGATAGTAAACAGGTAAATAACAAAAATAAAAATGGGATCCACATCTGACCCTGCCTTATATCCGAATCCGCTGTATCAAACAGTGTTATATCGACATGATCGAGGGGATACTGTACTTGGTTTTTGTCATGTAATAAAACTTAATAAATTGCATTTAATCTTGATTTTATATTCTTCTGTGACGAGGTTATCTGAACTCTAGATAAGTGCAGCCAGGCATACCGGGTAATTAATATTTATATCTGGATCACCGTCACAAATTCACAATGATCATTTTTAGAAACTATAAAATTTGGGGACATAATTAAATATAGAAGAAGAAATCATGAAAAAAGAGCGGTGCAGGAAATCATTCCATGGAAAATGCCTTTGACAATTTGATAGCGAACACATTTTCCACCATTCAATAAGACATAAGTATGCGCGTGCTAATTCAATGCGAATTGAATAGTTAAACCGGATGAAAAAGTGGTCTGGGTAAACTGGTTTGAAATGTGTGTAGTGTGAACAGTTAATTCGGATTAAGTCATTCAAATCAGTTTAAGGCCATTTCAAACCATTACATGTTACATGAGTGTGAACACCATCGCAGCTTTAGCATCTCAGCTTATCGGCATGTCATTATGTCATTGTTCATGCATTTAAAAAGTTTTAAAAAATCTTCTTCTATAGGCTATATGTATTATATTACGTGTACCAATGTACTCTTTACACGACAGCTCATGTAGATTACAACTTGATATCTACACCTGGCTTACCCACAAGCAATTTGATATGGTTACTAGCAACAAGATAGTTTTTCTCAATCCTAGTTGAACCCAGTGTTCAAAATTACCGATGACCTAGCTATTTCTCCCACTGCTGAAAGTATATCCTAAGGGCCAGTACAAATTCATATTTTTTGTAAACATTTGTTATTTGTATCATTATTCAGGCCAGTACGTTTCCAGCACTTTGTAATTTCAAACACTGGTTGGACCTGTCAGAATAGGATAACTTTCGATGCTAAAATAAGTTCAAGGTGGCCATGTTATACTTACAGTCAACTTGATCAACATGGTCATGTAAATATTATGTCATACCAAGACTACATCATGTACATCATACATGTTATCATGGTGATGTCATCATCAATCTTGTTCTCTTTATCTCACCATGTCTAGAGTAATCTCGTTCAGCAGCGGTTAATACTAACATTTTGGAGCACTAGTCCTGATAATGATAACATATAGTAAAAGCCTAATAAATCCCAAATTTCTACTAGTCCTTAGGGATACCTTTAGCATTGAGCATTTTGGCTTTGGCTACAGGACTAGTGCTAGTATTAACCCCTGTAACCTATCCATAAATTTACCTATCCATTTATTTATCGATATTAGCTATCTCATAAAAAAAACAAAAGAAAAACACTAATTCCATCCATCCATTCATCCACCTCATGTATCTATCTATCCATCCATCAATCAATCAACCCAAATTTATCTATCCATCCATCCATCCATCTATACATCCAATGATATGTGGATCAGTGAAAAAGAGACAAAAATCCATGCATACTTACTTCTTACATATGAGCACCGAGTTAGAGTGGGTCATATAGCCGGTATATTTAGCACCAATAGCATTGATCATCTGCTTGATCCTCTGTCGTTCTTCGCCATCGTAGTTCGTCATGCATATTATCTGCAACAAAATTATTATTCCAATTAACTGTGAACCTTATGAATATTTATGAGATCTGGACAGTGGTACTGGTGCATATATTAACAGAGAAAACTGAAGGACATATAAGAACTAAATAAAACTGACGAAAAATAGGCCAAGTTCAACAACAATGAATGTTCCATTAACCCTCTCCCTGCTGGATTATGCATTTGCACTGCTGTTTAGGGAATATCCAGTTGCCTGCAGCATGAAGAGGGTTAATTGTGTGAACGAACACTCAATTTTTTTTTAAAACGTGTAGAGTAAGCCTCAATGCAAACTAAAAAAAAAATATTCATTATTGACAAAATACTTGCTGCGAGAGCAAGAGGGCATTCTCAACCTACCAGCTAGCCTTACTTCATAACTTACTAGCCCGAATAGTGATACATACAGTCCACTCGATATAACATGGTCCGATACACAGCGGCTTCAGATATAAGGCGGGGGTTCAGATGTGGATCCCATTTTATTTTTTTCGTTATTTCCATAGCTGCCCCTGATCTCTATCTATAGACGGCGTACCTGGTTGCTGCAGGGTTTCTGGTCCCTGTATATCAGCGGCAGATGGAGTCCTTGCCACGGCGGCAGCAGCTTCTTCTGCAGCAAACAGTCGTTGAGCCAGAACGCAGTCACCACACGCTTACCATCCTTCAGAGCCTAATAACCAGAAGAGCTTCTTTCAGTCTATGGAACTGAGAGCATTTCCTCAGTCAATACTACATTAATGCCTTCGTGCGTCGAAATTTATTAAATTAAATTGCACGTGTTCCTTATTTAAAAAAAATAAAATTAATGTTGGTAATACTATTATAATACCTTCGTGCATTGAAATTTATCAAATTAATATTGCACGTGTTCCTTATTTTATATATATATTTTTTTAATGAATTAGTGCTGTACAATGCAACGGAAATATTTCACTAATATGCAACGATATATGTTTCGATATACTCGAAGCATTTTCTTCAGTTAATAATATTATAATGTTATGATTCAAATAAAAATTGCACATTACTCATACTTATTTTTTTATACTGAATTAGTGCTATACATCGCAGCAAAACTATTTCACTCATATGCGACGATGTACACTTCTGTAAGCCTTAGTCTAACTTTCTATAAATAGATCCAATTAAATATTGAAATAAAAGGACAAATGTTTTACATGTCCGAGGAAAACATTGGTAATTAGTGCGTGATAATGAGAATCTGATACCTACTAATACAATCTGACAATTACAGAGGGAAACTGACAATTACAGGGAATATTTGATAATTATGGGGAATATCTGACAATTACAGACGGAATCTGACAATTACGGGTAATATTTGATAATTATGGGGAATATCTGACAATTACAGACAGAATCTGACAATTACGGGTAATATTTGATGATTATGGGGAATATCTGACAATTACAGACAGAATCTGACAATTACGGGTAATATTTGATAATTATGGGGAGTATCTGACAATTACAGACAGAATCTGACAATTACGGGGAATATTTGATGACTATGGGGAGTATCTGACAATTACAGACAGAATCTGACAATTATGGGGAGTATCTGACAATTACAGACAGAATCTGGCAATTACATGGAGGATCTGACTACAGATAATCTGATAATTTCAGAAGCACGGCCTCACCAGTTGAAAGACGTCGCTGAACTGACTAGCACAAAGCAGATGTGTGACTCTGCTGGAATACGACGTGTCCATCTGTCCCCCGTACTGCTCTATCACATGAAACATGGCCACACAATCTGTTAGTGTTCTTTGGTTGTTACCGTTTCGTTGCTTTTTTTGGTGTGGTGTGGTGTTGATGGTATGGTGTGGTGCGGTGTGGTGCAGTGTGGTGTTGATGGTGTGGTGTGGTGTGGTGTACATGGGAGCTTTTGTATTATAACAGAAATTTCCAAAATGAGATAAAATATCAAGGGAAACAATTTACCATGACCTTAACAAACTGTTGATTGTTGCTAAGTATTGTAATAATATCTACAGTACGACATAAACATGATGATAGCAAGTGAGTGAGTGATTATGGAGTTTAATGTCGCTGTGGGGATCTTGCACCCATTTGCGACGATAAAACAGTAATTATTTAACTATTATTTTATGTACAAAAAAATGAAGAAGCATGAAAAACATGCAAAAAAATGTGTAATTAAAACAATGAATATGATAAAGCTATAGATGAATGGTGAAATTTGCTATATCTTACAATGCAATTGCATGTGAATTTGAATAAGTTGGATTTTGATTGAATTATTGCTTTACGTCGCAGCGGGAGATAAGTTGGATGAATTTAGTTTAAATGATGAAATATTAAAATGATAGAATGAGATGCCCAGGAACCTGGGTGAAAAGATGTTTAAGCAATTACAAATATACCAAGAAAGGGGAGACTATCCAATTATCGAGGGTACCTTTTTCCAGGTGTTTATTTCTTCCTGGCCTAGAATAGACTGGTAGTCTGTCACGTAGAACACACAGCCGAGAAGACACATGTCAGGAGGAACTATTGAACGAAAATTATGTCGAAGAGTTAGAAAAACATGCAAAACACTCGTGCTCATATGAAGTGTGTAGTTCAAAAATTCAATACACAAAGATGTCTCAAATTTGTAATTGTCCAAGCAGTTGAAATCTTGATTCAAGTAAAATTAAAAATAATTTTTATATTTAGGTAAAGAATATACATGCGTAAAGATTTTAATTTACAAATGTATCCTTGATTATCTCCCTTAGAACAATATTATCTCCCCTTACAGCTTCCATCAATCTAGTCATGTCTTTTTTTTAAATGCCAACATATTGACAAGACATGTAAAGAATATATGATGCATTTTTTATTATCTACCTTAGAACGATATTATTTCCCCTTATACAATCAGCTTCCATCAATCATTGTCTATTTGTTATGCCGATAAACCACCAAGAAATGTAACGAATATATGATGATATATCCTTGATTATCTCCCTTAGCACAATATTATCTCCCCTTACATGATCAGGTGTCATTGTTCAAGATATGCCTGTTGTTTTGCCGACACTTGATCGGCAAAAAGACTACAGGCGATTGGTCAAGCTACTCACTGCTGTCTGTAGGGTCGTGACCCCAAAACTGGGGGAGCATCTGGATGGCATGTGGGGGGATAGTGTAGGGTGGAGGGGGGCGGGGGTGCCGCGGCATATTGAACATCTGGTGTATCTGAAATACAACCACAAAATAAAATAATCATAAAACATGGGCTACAATGAACAAAATTCAACATTTACTCTTTAACATGGTAACACAATAACATGAGGACAATTGTGATTTCAGCGGAAAACAAGCTTGCCCCAAACTATGTTCAAGTTAAATAAATAAATCCCTGGACAAATAACGAAAATTGCCTGGTTTTTCTTCTTTTCCAAGAAAAAATACCATTGATAACATTTCGTTCACCAATTAACTCTTGTTGAATCATGAAAAGAATTCACTTTCATTTCATTTTCCCGGTGCTGGATGGAAACCAACTTTGATGCTGTACCCAAACTTTTAACAAATTGCCACATAAAATTAGAGCTTGAGCATGAAATTGTACTAGAAATAAAAGTTGCGTAATCTTGGGGACAGATCTTATTGGTTCATTCAGCAGCGAAAGGAAAGATTAATACCTTGTTGATGTTGGGCCTCACTCCTGCCTGCGACTGTTCCGAGCTGTTGGTGATGTTCCTCAGAGTCCTACTAGGGGTGGGAGGGTCCTGCAGGGGTCCAAACGGCATCATCTGATTCTGGCCCATTCCAGGAGGCATTTGACCGGTCACAGGATGTTGCCCCGGCATCTGAGGACGTTGCTGCCCCGGCATCTGTGGATGTTGCCCCGGTAAATGTGGATGTTGTCCTGGCATCTGTGGATGCTGTCCAGGCGTCTGAGGACGTTGCTGCCCCGGCAACTGAGGATGTTGCCCCGGCAACTGTGGATGTTGCCCTGGCAACTGTGGATGTTGCCCCGGCAACAGTGGATGTTGCCCTGGTATCTGTGTATGTTGACCTGTCATCTGTGGATGCTGTCCCGGCAACTGTGTATGCTGTCCGGGTAACTGTGGATGCTGTCCCGGAATCTGTTGATGTTGCCCCGGCATCTGTGGGTGATGTCCTGGCATTTGTGGATGCTGCCCCGATAAATGTGGGTGCTGTCCCGTCAACTGTGGATGTTGTTGCCCAGGCATCTGCTGCTGTCCTGGAACTGAAGGCATGTGTGCCGGCATCCCCGGAAGCTGCCCAGGAAATGGGGGCTGGCCCGGGATCATAGCCTGTCCGTGGGGAGGAAACAAGGGACTGGAGGGCAGGGGCCGTGACTCGGGACTGTCGCCCACGCGGGACTGCTGCAGGCGGCTGCTGACCATCCGCGCCAGGGCCTCCTTGGCGCTGGAGCTTGGGGTCCCGGGTCGGCTTCCGTTCCTAGAAGTCTCGTCCGACTTCCGTCTCGATTCCGTCGAGATCTGCTGCGCCATCTGCTGGCCAGGACCGGGGCTGATCGACAGGTTGTGCGTCGGCATGACTATTTCGGCTTCCGGAGTGTCAGGCTTCGGGTATTCGATCAGGCGAGGGTGGTAGAGAGCCTCGTCTCGTTTCTTCTTTTCCACGACACTATCAGAAACCCAGTCGGGACATACGACCTTCACCTTGTCATGCTTACTGGCCTCTATGTACTTTTTCTGAAAAATAAACAATAGAAATATATAGAATAAAATGCTACGCGCACACAGTAAACATCAAATATTATAAACCACTAATTAAAATAATAATTAATTAAAAAGAAAAATTCTTTAAAAATGTAATTCAACGTGCAAATAAATGGCTATAAATAGATCAGTTACCCCTCCGGTGTCGAATGTGATGAGGTGCGTCACATGTCTGTCGAGGCGGGTCTGGCATCGCCCGCCGTGGTACCTCACCATCCCCCACACCGCCTTCCTATCCTCCACCTCCAGCTGAAAAACATTGGCGGTCGTAACTGTAAACTCCCCAGGGAGTTGTGAAGGAACATGAAAGCACACTGATCCAATGACCGGGATAATAATGTGGCACTAAGAGTATGCTGTGGTAATACTATTGTAATTAAAATCCTACTAATTATACTTCATTAACTTAACGAAATATGAAGTGAATGAGTGATTGTTGAGTTTAACGTCGCTGCGGGAATCTTTCAACCATTTGCGGCGATGTAAAATATATCATTTCAATATATAACCAATCTATTAGCAAGTTAGGTGATGAATTAACATACCTGAGAGGTGCAAGCAACAACGCCCGAGAACAGGAGACCCTCCAGAGCAAACCTCTCCTTTCTATCAGAAGTCAAGGACACAATCTCTTCATAATCGCGTAATATACAGACGTACCAAACATAGGATGAGTTTGATGAACAGCCGACATGGCATAAATCTCTCTAGACCAGTATAAACAGTGGCCTGTTCAGGAGATGGGCGACCTTGCGAAGCCTCGTCACTTGAAGCATTGTTCTCTATTGTGACGTCACGCGGGTACTCGCGGGGTCGCTCGCTCCTGAACAGTCCACAGGACGTATTGTTTGTTAAACAATAGTTCCTATCAATGTTTATGAAGTAATGTGATTAATAATATTAATTCATAATATTTAACAATTTATTTATTGGCTAATACAATACATTATATAATTACAATACTGATGTATGAAAATTACTGCAAACATTCATTGGTTTACAATTTCTAAAATACAAAGGATACGGAAGCTGCTTTGTGCATTTCACAGATAGCCGCACCCATTCACTCTGAAACAGCAAAATAGTAATAATTAATACACTAGCTGGCACCAAGGTCACAACAAATTTTGATTTCCTGAACAGTCAGGTTTTGTTGAGTGCAAAACCTTACTCAAAAAGATTTTGTAACTTTGCACCCTGCGCCGGATTGATTCATCCCAAGGCATACACTACTAGCATTATCTTCACAGTGGCGACTTAATTTATAACTCCAGGTCAGCAAGGTTTAACCCTCTCCATGATGAAGGCAACCGGAGATGCCCGAAGGAGCTGTACTAGTGCCTAATCCAGCTAACTTGGGGAAACAATCGGTTAGTATGTTATTATAGGCGAGTTGACATCCCTGCATCGAGAGACTCACCGAGACGATCGGCAGCTCAAAGAGATCTTTGGCTTCAGCACATTCGTCTGCGTCGACATCATCGGCGATCACGTGACTGACCATCTCACTCATGTAACTGTCTGGCTTTGCTCCCCCATCATCCAGCAGATGTACCACCTGACAGAAAACAACGTACAAATGTTAGCATTCAGTCGGGAAAAAAATACACTACTCTCAATCAGAGATGAAAATTAACAATAGTCCGCTAGCCTGGGCCATTTCTCCGAACGCTAAAAGTATCCCAAGGACTAGCAAAAATGTATGTTTTTTGTAAACATTTGTTATTTGTTATCAGTATTCGGGCTACTAAGTTCTAGAGGTAAGTTTCTCAAAAAATCACAAAAGATTCTCATCCCTGTGTGTTCATTTATGGAAAATACATAACGAAAACAAATCTGGACAATGTTAAATTTCAATCCATTCTAAAACAAATCATAAAAAAAATTATAGCACAAAAAAACAGTCGTTTGCAAGAATATAATTTGGGTGGGGTTTTGTTATTTTCAAGGAGTGGTGGTGCAAGGTGGTTCGGCTTTGGTTTTGGTAAGTGTTGGTCTTCCACTGTCTGTTAAGACAGTGTCCCCTCAATATAACACTGAAGTTGGGGTCCATGACATATCCACGCGTTATAGTACCCGCCTTATATGATATTACAGGGAAATAACAAAAATATAAATGAGATCCACATCTGACCCTGTGTTGTATCCGAATCTGCAGTGCATCGGACGTGTTATATCGAGGGGGCACTGATCTGCACCCTCGTAACTATTCATTATTCGATTAGCATACTAATTAGATAGCATGTCAACGCCCATTTTCAATGCAATTTTATTGTTAAGCTTGTCTATGTGCGTTATTTTTTTTTACTATAATGGCTGTAAATGCAAATTGATCCATCGGCTATGCTACTTTCTGCCAGCTCAGACTTTACATAACCCTGGGCTGCAATCAATCTGCATATGTATTAGAATGTAGCACTACTTATTATTTCTGCTATTAAGCATGTAGTGTTTTAAAGGAAAACCCAAAATATGATGCGAATGGACTAGACATGTGCAAACCGATGTTATGAAATCATTCAGCCAGCAACTACTTTGTAGAACAGGGTATCCTTTCACGAAGCTCTCTTATCCACTACGAGAGTGGTAGCGCTCGCTTTGCCGATAGATAATACACTGCTAAGAGAGCGCTACCAGTCTTTTAGTAGATAAGAGAGCTTCGTGAAAGGATACTGTGTAGCGCAAGTGTATTGTAGTGAAATGAGCAAAGGTGGAAATAGGGGGTCCCCTCTATTTTAGCAACTTGCTCGACTCCAGGCTTATGGTGAGGGCTAAGGTTAGTACAAACATATAGATTTGTATCTAGCATTCACATAAACATTGTTTTTGCGATAATTATTTTATTCATGGAAATATCCAGGCTGTTCCATCAGTTGTCCACCCACTGTTCCACAACTTCCTAACCATGGTTAATAATAATATCCGATCAAAACATCAAGCTGGTAAATGAAGTAATTAAATACAGACTAATTAACATAAAAACAGCCATCAAAATTGATTTGATTGATTGCATAATTGAAGCCTAGATGTCTGTGGAATCAAGAAAGACAATTTGCACCCTAGATGTCTGTGGAATCAAGATAGACAATTTGCACCCGAGATTCAGCCAAATTTAACAATAAAAGTGACAGGACCCTGATCTCTAGACAAAGTAACTTCGTCTCCATAATGCTTCTGCTATCCGCTATATGGAGACGAAGGTCCTCTCTCACAAAACCTGCAAACCGTGCTAAATGCTGTTCAGGAGCGCAGGAACTCGCCTCCTGAACAATTATCCTT
>JAUTBQ010194240.1:0-22840 GCA_032361185.1 Lepetodrilus ovalis | reverse complement strand
TGTGACTTAATTAAAACTATTCAATTAAAGGTCCACTCCCCATGTTACAACTTTGCATATGAAATTATGATTACAAGAAGTTAGGAATTTACGGGTCCACTATTTGTATTTGTTACTTCAGAGGTATTCATGTCATTAAAACACTTGTGGATTGTGGATCAAGATGGGTGTGGTGTGTGTGTGTGTGTGTGTGTGTGTGTGTGTGTGTGTGTGTGTGTGTGTGTGTGTGAGAGAAGAGACAGACAGAGGGGGTAAAGTGGGGGATGTGAAGAGGAGGTTTGAAGTCTTGTACCAGTGCTATCGGTCAATTTTGGATACTCATGTTTCATTCTCACCAGTATTTATTATTTCAAAGGTATCATCAATAATGAGTATTTATTTTAGGAAAATGACTCCATAGCATGCCTGCACATCATATGAAAATCATAATTATCAGTTGTATTTAATTTAACCCTCTCCCTGTTCGATTATTCACATACACTACTGCATTTGGCATCTCCGGTTCCTTGCAGCAGGTTGAGGGTTTTAAAGTAGTATCTGATGTCCCTCATGTACCGATAGTCATGGATGGTCTCGAGCAACAGTGCTATTACACCAGTTGTCATATGAATAGTACCCTAAGAACATCATAGAAAACCAGTGCTGAGTAGATGGCAACTGTCACAAAGGATGTGCAAAGGACACATGTCAGAACACAAAGGATGTATTGTATGTCCAACACAAGAGACAGTGGGTATTCTGACATTGACTTCAACATCTGACAGATTACATGTAAATGATACCCCCACTCTCTACCCATCAACATCACCCTGTGTTACCTCTAACTACACTTTCCAGACATGCAAGTAATTCACATTTATGTTCAGATGATTTATTTTTGTAAAAGGAGTTGACTTGGCTTTCAGTGATAAGAGAGATATATTTCAAAGTTAAAATTCCTGAGTAATTATTTTTTTCACATGAAATATTTCCTGTTTCAAGCTGCGTGATTATGTATGTTAGTTTAACCATATTTGTTTTGTCATGTTTCAACACCCAGTTCTCATGACTGTGATATCTTGTTACTCGTGATATTTCTATTTAACCCACAATGTATGATTAGCATGATCTACATTATGTAATTTACACATCTGAATCAAGTTTTCAGAAATTTACTAATTTCCTTAAAATAAAGGATTTCCCCTCCACTACAAATTAGAGATTGATATATTTTCATTAATGTACTATTAACATGTACAGGGGCGGGATGGTGCACAGTGGTAGAACGTTGGACTTCAGAGCGAAAGGTACCAAGTTCAAATCCCCCCACCCCCAGCGTCAATGTTCTCAGAAGTTATATTTCTGACGCGATATTGATAGGATGCGCTGTCTGTAGAGTGGAAATATAGATATCATCCTTGGTCTGTCAGTACTAGCCGGTGCTCACAGGTTTACTGCAACATTCAGCGGTACGGATGTTGCAGGTTTCCTCCTGCCCTAAACTGACAAATCGTGATGTTAGTGAAAGATTCTAGAAAGTGACTATAAACCCTATTACAAAAAGTAAAAAAAATCAAAAAATAACATGTACTGCAACATTCCGAAACATCGGATCTTTGGGGGTTGCAGACAAATATTATGGTGTACCATGGTTTACCACTGGTAGCCAACCATGACAGAATATCCCCTACGTGATGTCCAACATGAACAGTTCTAGCTTAACCCTCTCCCTGATGGATTTATTCCACTCACTGCTCCTTTGGTGCCTCCAGAAGCAAGAGTGTTAAAGATGAATGGTTCTGTTGAAAGTCCATGCATGTTTCTTCTACGTTAACTTCTACTTTCTTGATTGCTTTCTTTGCTGTCTGTAGGTTTCTCCATTCTGACATTGACTGAATGTAAGGTGGGCCTTTTCTTTCTGATGTCAATCTTGTTTAGGATTCAGGGCCTGTGTTTCACAAAGGAGTCGAAATATAGTCTGGATCTAAATCAAGGCAATGCTTTTACTATGGCAGGAAATGATATAGATCTTTATTTTGGCCTGGTCTACTTGTACAACAATTGATGGCATATTCTTGGAATTTGTCTTGTACTAGTGCCTTTATATTCCATGTATTCTGAATTTGGACAAATTTGAGAAGAGTTTTTGAGTAACATTGCTGGACCAAATACTGATCATATTTCTAAATTAAAAGAATTTTTGGCTTTCTTATTGGAAGAATAATCAGGTCACTGATCTGTAAAAGGGTGTACATTATGAAAAAGGTTAAAAGTGTATTACATGTACTTTTTATTAATAAAAACAGTTATTCATTTATAAATAAGTAGTTCAGTTAACCTTGATCCTGCTAGTGTCAACTGGAGTTGCCCTACAAAGCTGTGTGTGATTGATGTAGCAGGTCCAATCAGACATCATAGATAGCAGTTTTTCAGCTTACTAGTAAATTTTTAACCGATACAGATTTCCTACTTATTACATTAACTCGATGAATGATTGATCTGATGATTCGGTTGTTTCACTTACTGATTCGGTTGTTTAACTAAATCAGAATGTCCTGTATAATGAGGTTGGACTGTATAAAGAACAATAATATTAACCAATTTTTATCACTGATATGTTCTTGGAGAGTAATATTTACTAATTTTTACCCATAATATGTTCTCAGAGAGTATGGTATTGTAACGATGGTAATGTCATTTGGATATATGATGCAATGTTGTTTCTCACGTCTATATATAAATAGTTGTACGTCCTGAATAAGGAAGTAAGCGGTGAGTCTGGTATAGATTAAGACTTGTGGAAGGATGGTGAGACAAAACCTCACCTGACCCTTCGTGTGGCGTGGGATTCTAACATTGGGTTGTTCCATTTGTGTAACCGGATCTGGAAATATCAACGTTGAATTTTGAATTGAATAATAATAACGTGCATATTTATTTAGCGGCAAATCCATGTGTGAAAGCTTTGTCATAATGCTGCATTATTACCCTAGTAAATGGATCAGTGTGCACTCATTTCACCTTCTCAACTCTCTGGGGAGAATACAAACCAAGCTGCTATTTAAGGCCCAAGAACATTTACATTGACAATTCCATTTCAACATATCACATGCTTGTATTGACACATACAGGAGCACTGACATAAAACAATTATTGAATCCTGTGTTGCTTATGACAAAACTATATGTTTGACACCTAACGGCACTGACCAAACTATGTGCTTGACACCTAATGGCACTGACCAAACTATGCATTTGACACCTAATGGCACTGACCAAACTATGTGCTTGACACCTAATGGCACTGACCAAACTATGTGCTTGACACCTAATGGCATTGACAAAACTATGTGCTTGACACCTAACGGAATTGACAAAACTATGTCCTTACATGAAGTTCTTAATTAAATCATCATTAATCTCTTGCGCTGCCATCCCTATTTGTTCTACGATCTATAAATGCTATCATTAACCTGAAAATGGCTCCATTTCCACCATTACAGTGATTACAGCTAATCATATTGCTGTGAAATGGGTCCGGGTCTGGGGAATAGACCACAAATACAGGTCTTGAGTCCAGGTCTTGGGAATATACCCCCACCACTATGTGGTCTATGTTTCTATGGGAACTACCCCAGTAGACTCTTTCCATATCAATATAACACCAATCAGTGGGAACTGATATCCAAATTAACCCATGATTAAGTCTTAACTTTACTTTGGGAAAAACTATTTTCTATTAAATTCCACCTTACAAGTATGTTCTGTTTGGGAACATGTTAGAGTCTGTTTGGGAACATGTTAGAGTCTATGTTCTGGCACGTTCTGTTTGTGTAATCATGGTAATGATAACCAGTGAACATTCTCCCTTCAAAGATTTCTTTGTGATGTAATATTGAGCTGTTTCTCCAGCAATAGATCATGTAACTTGAAGGCATGCCAGATCTCGTGTTTGTGACACTAACATATCTATTAGGCTGAAGTGGAGTTGCAAGTGGAGTTGCTCTTGTAAAAACTTTTTATTTACTTCTGAGCATGTGAATTTGTTTGACGTCAACCTTCGGAAATGCAGCATTCATAATAAAGTGTATGTTCTGAAATAGATGAGTGTGCTATTGTACTCTTCCTTACATTATTTGAAGTCATTATTATTTAATTCAGGCCCTGAGAATATGAAACTTTCCTGAATATAATTTCCATACTCAACTCAGTTTTGTTCACAAATCCCCACATACACTTGGAATCATATTTTAAAAGTTTCATAATCTTGGAGCTTGGTTACACTGTTGTAGGGTTTGACATAGACTTGCAAATTAGTGAGACAATGTTAACCTCAAGATAAAATTACAACTCAGATTTCACTTCGTCTTGCACCCTTTTTGACCCTCGACAATGCATTAATAATAATAATAGTAATGTGTATTTATATCGCGTTAGACTCCATGCATATGATGCATGCTCACAGCACTACACTATTGTTACTCCGGTCATTGGATCAATGTGCATTCATTATACCTTCTCCACACCTGAGGAGTATACAACCTAAGCTGCCATTATTATTATTATTATTGTATGCATTGGTATTTTCAATAGAAATTGTACTATTATAATTAATTAGCCAATTCAAATACCCATACATCCTATAACTGCAGAGAACTTCACTTAGGAAAATCAGTCTTTTTTCAAAATTACTGACTTAATTTTGTTCAATATTATTAAAAACGAACATCATTTGTACTGAAAAAAATAATCACGTTTTTCAAAATTACTGATGTATTTTTTTTCAATATTGTTGAGAACGAATATCATATGTACAAGGAAATCATGTTTTTACAAAAGGAAATGGATCTTTTTCAAATGCTGGAAACATCAAATCACAGATTGTGATTGCACTTATAAGACATTAATACTGGAAGTGATGGTTGCTATTACTCTCCAGCCTGGAGGAAGCACATCCTTGGCATTCCAGAACTTTGTCACATTGCACCAATATAACACAAGTCTTGAAGCTGTGGCACTGCAGACCAAAGTTTTTTGTTGAATTCACACAGAGAGCACATTCCACTATAACTTGAACAAGATTTGCTTCAAATTTCTACACAAATTGGACCTGTGCTAGGTTATGTCATACAGAAGTGTGTGTGTTGTGTAGATGGTATTGTGTTGCAAATTACCAATTAGGCGTGAATATGACGAATTTTGGTATGCAGGGTTGTTTGAGGTCATAAAAAAATAGTAGATTTCTTGTCCAGAATTGTCCAATTATTCTATTCTCAGTCTGCATGATATACTGCTTGTGAACACTTCACATCAATTATGTGCATGCTTTTGAGCATGGACTTAGCACAATATCAATGTGCACATTATTATTAATATTATTATGATTTTGATGATAGTATTAATATTATTGTTTTATTATTAATAATATATCTATTATTATTAGTAGTAGTAGTAGTAGTGGTATTAGTATTATTTTTTGTTATTAATATTATTATTTTTATTATTATTGTTATTATGAGGATGAGGATGAAGCAATTGGCCATCTACAGTTTGTATTATTCTAACATATTAATGTTTTTAGGGTTAAAAATCCATGATTGTTGGTGATTAATTCAGGTGTTTGTCTTTGATCAAAGACAGGATTTCCATTCACTGCAAGACAAGATTTCCATTTGCTCCAAGACAGGAATTACTTTTTGTCCAAGACAGGATTTCCCTGTGATCAAAGACAGGATTTCCATTTGCTCCAAGACAGGATTTACTTTTTGGTCCAAGACATGATTTACTTTTGCTCTAAGACAGGATTTACTTTTCCTCTAAGACAGGATTTATATTTGCTCCAAGACAGGATTTACTTTTGGTCCAAGACAGGATTTACATTTGCTCCAAGACATTTGCTCCAAGACAGGATTTACATTTGCTCCAAGACAGGATTTCCCTTTGTGCATCATTCAGCAGGGAGATGTTTAACTTTCTCCCTGCTGCAGGCAACTGGAGATGCCCTAAAGAGCAGTGTCTGTGCCTAATCCAGCAATGAAAGGTTTAATGCAAGACAAGATTGTTATGGCTATACTATGAATCATAGACCAACCTAAAACTGTGCTGGCCAGAAACCAAGCATTCTGTCTATATATCAGTAAACCTTTCTTCTTGGAAAATTATCTCATTCTACGGAGTAACCCCTCCTGGACTCAGTCCAACAACTTTTGATTCCATTGTGTCTCATGACCTCATTGTCTCTCATAACCCCATTGTGTCTCATGACCTTTGTCATGATATCAACGTAATTATGACTGGTTTAAGGACCCAGTCTGTGATTATCTAATTAGACAGATCCCAGTTTGGACCGATCTCTGTGTTAGACTGGGCACGTTTATACACCTGTAAAACACAATTATGGCAGTTAATTATTGGTGTATAACACTCAGTGAGATATGGAGTGGTCCACAGGTATCAGAGGGTTTATTTCACTGTCTGCCTGTCTGCCTGTCTATAGGCTAGACTTATCTAGGCTTCTGTGGGATTATGTATAAAGGTTACCTACCGTATGTGTGATATTACCCATATTACCCTGGCTCAATATTAGTTACAGTGTGACCAGTCTGGAGATTGTACATGTTTCTGTTTTGCTGAAGGATAAAAATCATGTGCTATGACTTTCATGGTTAATTCTTATTATAGGGTTGCTAAGTTTATGAAATATTGATTAAATTATTAATAGATTTTTACTTTCATAAAGGTTCATCTATATTAATATATATAGTCTGATAATATATTAAATTGAAATTATAGCCATTTATAAGAAAATATGCAACTATCAATGAATATACTTTGTGTTGTTTTCATGTTTATTGTCAGTGCTCCCTTTAATGCATCACTGATTTGGATAAACCATAGTGTTTAGCTTCTATTATTTTTTTTGGAGACTTGAATTTAGGAATACTATGATTATGAAGAAACGGAAAAAGAAAAAGCATGAAATCACAGTAAAAGATAATTAATTACAAGATTGTAAGTTAAGAAATGTATTATTACATTTTACCTAAATTGAAATTGATATACTTTTACATTTCGTACTCAGGTGACAATCTGAAAATGTGCTAAATGCTTTGCTTTGTGTGTGGGCACAAGCCTTTTACATCCCACCTGTAAACAGACCAATGATATCCGATATCCCCATCACATACTTACCTAGCCATGAATTTATGAGCTCTTTATATTTATTGTGGAGGAAAATAGCTCAAGTGTGAGCGGTGCTATCATCCATGATGTACTACAGCAATTTATATCTACGTAATGCACCGCAACAATAAAATAATCATTATTCTGTCCATGGCAGACAGAGAAATGGTGTGCAATGGGATATTAAAATGAGATATTATCATGAATAATCCCCAAATCCCTCACCTCCTCTAATAATATTTAATAGTTTATGACATTTCACGAAATATTATTGTAGAATATCACGTGTAGCTAAATTGCTTGTCATTTGACTTATAAAAAAAAATGTGATGACCTCTTTGAGGTGAAAATTATGGATAAACGGTTAAGGAGATGTGGGTGTTGATAACCGGGTAGCATGACTGGTTATGACGGTTATGACGGTTATGACAGCGTGACGCAGAGAGATAAACATAACTTGCCTTATCATGAGGAGACACACTACCTTCTTTTGAATGAATAGACTATACATACATGTTGTAAGTGTCCACAACTATTTTTTTTATTACAACACCACAAGGCTATATTATATAAGGTTGTGCATAATGCTCATTATTTTTTTAACTGTTTCAGCTTGGATAAATAATGTTTGTCATTTATTGCTGAGCTGTGTTAAATATTGGTTAGGTTTAAGCATGAGTGAGAAGCTGAAGTTTGAAATCATTTGTCATGTATATTTGTATGTAAATAGTATGCATATTATAGGTATGTTGTTATGAAGCCATCATATGAGTGAAAGAATCTTGAAAGCTGCTCTGAATCACAATTTGAATAAAGTGAAAATGAAGGTATGTTGTTATAAAACTATGATATTTGAAAGAGTCTTGAAAGCGGCTCTAAACCCCAATTGAAAATAAAACAAAAATGAAGGCGTGTTATGAGACCGTGATATAAGTGAAATAATCTTGAAAGTGGATCTAAACTCTAATTTGAAAAAAATATATGAAGGCATTATTATACATTTAATATTCATAAACTTGTGCCAACTATGATTTTTCGACATTGGCCATAACATGCTGCTTGTTGTATCTGGACTTTGATATTGCCCAGCTCTTGTTCTTGGTAGGAGGTAGCCCAGTGGTAGATCTTTGGACTTTTGAAGCTGAAGGTACCGAGTTCAAACCTGCTCGAGGGACCTGGCATTAATGTTCATGGAAGTTGGCTTTCTGTCACGATCGCAATAGAATTTGCTGTCTGTTGCAGGGCAGATACATACTAGAAGGTGATCAGGTTTACTGCAACACTCTGTGCTATGAATGTTGTAGGTTTCATCCAGCCATGCTGACAAACCATGATATGTGAAGATATCTTCTAAGCAGCTCTGGAGTATGTTATGGTCTTGTAGACTGGGCACCCATTCCACAGAATAATGATAACTCTATTACAGTCGTAAATATACACGTTGGCATATATGAATTATGATTCTCTTGTAGCACTACAATCTTCTATGAAACAGAACCCAGAGCATTTAGGTCGAGGTAAAGGCATGATAATCCTGATAATGTCACCTTAATGAACCAATTAATGTTTACCCGGTGAGCCAATTGGACATAGTACCTGGCTCCACTGTGCCCACAATTACTTGTGATTACTCATGAATACCAGTAATTATCTGTCAGTACTGTCAGGACCGACTGATTGGACACGTGTCGGATTATCTTGTCAGATTATCGTAACTAAATTAATGATCTGGATTTAGCGAGGCCAGGTTATCAGGCCATCGGACACAGTGATTCAGGAACATCAAAGTAAACACTGTTTGGGACCTTGTTTGGGTATACATGGCGAGACAGCCGCATAATAGGTCTTAAAGGTATATGAATAGGGCCATTCAAACCAGACTCATTCATGGAAATATCCCCTAATGTAAAACCTCACACGTGTGTGTATACTAATTCTAGGATTTAGAGCCTCTATGCTGTCTACACATGTTCTGGAATGTCAAAACAGAACACGGTGGTGTATGCAAATTCCGGATCTGAGAAAATCTGGAAATGTGTTGAACAGCTGTGGGTCAAGCACCTTGCCTTGTCTTACACCTAGCTGGACATTAATGCTGGACATTGGCCTCAGATGACCACTTGCCATATGGTTGAGTGTTTCTTGTTGATGGTCTCCTTTATTATACCATGCAGTGCACTGGGAAACTTAACTTTCAGGCAATCTTAATGGATTAATATACTTCTTGAGCATTCTGGCTTTAACCACGTTACAGTAGGGTATATAAGGTTGTATCTGTCCTCTGATATAAAGATGGTTAAATTCTACATTTTGATTGGAATTGTTGGGACCATATGTCACTACCAGATATGTAAGGGTCTTCATTAATGGCCATTTTACAGCTGGCTTGATTTGGGAGACATCTACAACCTAGAGCTGTTTGAAAAGCAAACGAAACAGAACATTTTTATTTGATGTCGCATTCTTTCATCACACAGATATACTGTTATATGTATAAGTGCATTACTACTATTACTACTACTACTACTACTATTATTCTTTCTTCGTCTTCTTATTGTTAAGTGACTTTACACCCCAAATCAACCAATTATTATTATTATTTTTATTATTATTATTATTATTATTATTATTAAGAGCTGGACCATACATGTAAACATCTATAGTTGATGACCATTTACTTCATATCTCAAAGAATGGCTTCATCTCCTAACACCACCACTGAGCAGTAAAGGGACCAACCCAACCCTAATACCCCATACACCTAATAGCCCTATACACCTATTAGCCTCTTTAATCTTGCAAAAACTTGATACCTTCAATACCCACTGGTTTCACAGTTCACTTTTCATACTTGACACTGGAAGTCCTGCCGTTTTACGAGATCCTGATGATTCCTACCTGTTTACGTCTAGTGACCGCTGCACACAGAGGCCTGCTGGGAGGTGTAGTGGTCAAAGGGTCAAGCACAGCATGCTGGCCAATTCCTGCTATCTGGTCCACCCTGCTCATGGTCCTACACAAATTACACCCCCTGCGGCTCATATCATCTCTCAATATCATCACTTCATAAATCTTGTAAATATATCATCCAGCTTGTAAATATTCAACTGGCTTCTCAGCTGGGGGTATCGTCCAATGATATGATTGCGATTGACTCCTGTCTGTTTCTGGACTTGATGAAGGATCAGCTCCCTGTGGAGACATTGACGCCTCAAGGACTGAAGTCGACTAAGGTTACAGTGTGGAGAACTTTCTGAGGGAATATACCAGTGTATTAAGAGTATTTGACACCCTGCTTAAGGACTAAACTGTTGTTAGAGGAATTGACAAGCATTTGATGCCTGGCTCAATGGTTAGACTAAGGTTACCAAGAAGTCGAGACCTTGGTTTAGACCATAATGTTACAGAGCAATTGACACCTTGCTCAAGGATTAGATCAGCATCAGAGCAAATTATAAATAGACCTAAGGTTATGGAGCCAATGTTACCGATCATTGCAATAGGACTAGACTATTGTTAAAGAGTTGACAATCATTTGATGCCTTACTCAAGGTCTAGGCCTTAATGTTATGGAACAAATGACACTTCAAATGGTCAAGGACTAAACGTTACATTACAGCAATCTACAGCATAGCTATGGTTACAGAGCAGTCCATACTTTGCTAAAAGACTAGACTGTTAACATGGAGTTGACAAACATTTTCTATCTTGCTCAAAGCCTGGACCATAATGTTGTAGATCAATTGACACCTTGCCAAAGGACTAGAGGAATTGACAACGATTTTATGCCTTGCTCAAGGCCTCGACCATAAATGTTGTAGATCAATTGACACCTCCCTCAAGGGATGTAAAGAAAATAGTCTATGATATAATCCTTTTCTTATTTTATTCCTAAAAAGGACTTCTAGGCTGACATTTATTAATTTTCTTGAGATAATAATAGAATGTATATCTTTTTAGGCTAGACATGAACATGATAAAGAGTTCATTGGTATTTAGGTTAAATATGAGATATAATTCATAATTGTTGAGCCTAGACATGATATCTACTTCATTATTGTTGAGCCTAGACATGATATATATTGCATTATATTGTTGAGCCTAGACATGATATATACTTCATTATATTGTTGAGTCTAGATATGATATATTCATTATTTTGTTGAGTCTAAATATGATATATACTTCATTATTGTTGAGTCTAGACATGATATATACTTCATTATTTTTGAGCCTAGACATGATATATACTTCATTATATTGTTGAGTCTAGATATGAGATAGAGTTCATAATTGTTGAGGATAGACTGGAGTTCATGCTATTGAGGTTAAACGTTGACATAGAATTCATTGTCAATTCGGCTAGACAGCTAGACAGGAGGATTGTCTGGATGACAGCCGGCCGTTCTGTGTAAGAAGTACACAGCCATATGTATACGCAGCTGATGCGTCTTCGGTGAATGTCGGGGTGAAAAGAATACAAAAGAAAATCTGTACGACATGAATAGGGGACGTGATCAGCATGAAATACTCATAGTGTGTATTCACAGGTTCACATTCCTCCGTGTCCTGTACTATGTCTCGTGTCCAGTAGAATTTAAAGGCCTATTCATCAATGAATATTTCTATGTTGTCAGTGTGATATGAATGACATGTCGGCTGAATGTGTGAAAAGTACATTCTCATACGGCACTATGAGCATGACAGTTTGCCAGTACAACAATTTTGATGTGATTATGTTTCCCTTGGAAATATTCCATTTTATTAACAATATATGTTCATATTACAATTATGTGCAGATAATGAGGTGATGGTGAATGGTGTCTAGCATCAATTCAGCAATTTATTTTTCAAAGCTATTTGTGACGATTCTCAATATTAAACTCAAACTTTACAATGTAAATATTGTATTGCTTTATGTTACGTTGACAACATGGTGACAAATCATTGGGATTTAATAGTATTACAGTGTCCCCTCGATATAACTCTAAAGTTGGGGTCCATGAAAATTAATGATAATTATAATGATAGCCTGCTGCTTTTGACCTGGATTTCTTAGAATTTCTTAGCGTAAATATAGTCTTCCATTCCCTCCTACCTAGATAATGCACTCAAGCTCCAGTACATCCCATACAAACAGAACAATCATAGGGCTGAGGGTTGTACCTCCATAATATTTGTGGAACAGAACCCAGAACATTGTCCAGATGTTGCCATGACTAATATGTTTGTCTAATGTGTCAAACAATTATCTTCAAATCCACTTGGACATTAATCACAGGATAAGCCAATGAAATGTCCACAAACATCAGCCATGATGATTTTATAATTACAGAGAAGTAAAACATTTTCATTATGATTATTCTCAAGAGACTTCTGTTACCTGCTTGTTATGACTTCTGTAGAGATGCCAAGAATTGGGGTGATGGGAGTTTGGTGGGAGGTTGTGGAGGTGGGACAGAGGGAGTGGGGGAGTGGTCAAGTCAATCCATCAGTGTGGTCAGTATGTCAGTGGAGCCCTCATGTTCCAGTGTAATTATGGTGGTCAAGAATTCAGCCACTGTGGTCAATGGCACTCATTTACAAATGACCAAACATTGGTCAGATTCTCTCAGTTAATTACAGTGTTGAGGAAACGCCATGCAGATATGCATGCCATTTGTGATTTGGTTTGATAAAAGTTCTCTGGCATTTCTCGCTGTCTAATTTGTAGTGGTGTTGTACAGTTGTTTAATAACAGTTATCTTCATTGAGTTAATTAGAGAGATTTAGTTTTCACTTACCGGTAGTTCCATTTAGGGGGTTTAATTTTGATATACAATCAGTCTCTTCTGCTGATGAGTCTGAATGTTTTAAGCTGGTTGTATTTGACATTTACCGGGTATCGGGTCCACGTGTTTGTTTGGGTGTGACGGTTGTATGTGTTTGGGTGTGATGTGTGTGTTTGGGTGTGAAAATAGTGTCCCATTACCTCTTCTGACATGCGAGTTAACCAATGTAGATACTGGACTATGGTCATTGGGCCCAGGGTTGGACATTGATGTCAAGGGGTCACTTGACCTCCGACCTTTGGGATTGCTCGAGAAACTAATGTTTGGCTTGCTAATTGAAAAGGCCATACTTGTCTATACCTGCATATGCTTGAATGTGTCCAAGTCATCTGGGTTTTTTTTAGAAAATTTCATTCTTTATTGTATGTTTTATGACATCCTATGTTTGAGAATCTGGGCTATTTGACAAGCATGTATCCTGTGATTCATACACAGGCATAGGTTTCCATGATTCATCCATGGGGCAGCTTGTTTCCCTTCATTCAGCAACAGAGGAACTATGTTTACCCCAATTCCAGGATGCTATGTAAAGTGCAATTGATGATGTATTATACTGTAACAGGGTCATGGTGATCCTGGGATTAGAACCAGAGTTACTGACCTGTGAGGCAAACACTCTACTGACATTGTAATGGGGTATTCCCACTGGCTGAGAACAGTAGGAGCATTTAATGTCCCATGGATACAATTTCAACAGGTTTTGTTTTCTTAGCAATTTTTTTTTTCAATAGTGGTGATCCCATTTAAATTCATTAATATGAGGTTGCATGGCTATTATAAACAGTTACCAGCGCACTAGCAGTAGAGTAACATAGGACACTTACCAGCACACTAGCAGTAGAGTAACATAGGACACTTACCAGCACACTAGCAGTAGAGTAACATAGGACACTGTTGATGCTGGGATTTGAACCCAAGTTTCATGGATTGTGAGGCCACCACTCTATGGACTGAACCGAGACCAGTAGTGCTAGGAATACAGTCAACCACCATTTATCCAGACCAGATATCCAGACCAGATATCCAGTTCCATCGCTATCTGCATGTTTTTTTACTGGGAACCATATAATTATCAGTATTCCTATGTAAAATGTTTCAGATATCCAGAACGTCAGTTTTCCATACAATTTTACTGGAAATGCCACCTTCCAGATAAACAGGAGTGAACTGTATCACACATTATCCAAAATTTACAATAATGCTCTTGGTTTGATTGGTTTAAAGGACCTGTTTTCCCATTCGAAGTCTTACACCCCGGTTTTGGTCGTTGGTAATCATTGTGACCTCATGAACTTCTGTGATGTCATTGCTGCAGCCTTTGACATGTACATTAGAATGATTTTCGGTATGAATATTAGCAAATTCAAAAAGTGTACATTGTTTATTATTTACGATAAATTCGCTACCAGCATGATCTCCAGGGCATACAGGTTTTTACAAATTGATATTTCTCATACACCCTGAGACCTCAGTAAATTTCAGCTTGTAAAATACTGTACACCCCAGAAATCATGCTGGTAACTAACAGAATTACAATAGCAACCTCATTGGCTGAGACCAGTATGAATATCACACAGAATTATGATAGCATCTACAGGGCTAAATATCTAGCTGCCCATCTGTTTATACTAACCTCCTTCCTGCCACAGGCATGTAGAGATGCCCCGTAGAGCAATGGTTGATATTAGTCTAGCAGAGATGGTTAAAGCCTTATTGACATCAGGTGGTGTGGGTAGCAATAACGGAAACATATGGATATCCTTGTGATGTGTTGGAAAGATATTCTCAAATTCTATACATCTATTGTTGGTTGCAATGCCTGAGGGAATACGCTACCCATCGGAAGCTGTCCTATTTAAGAAACAGATTTGATGTATAACAGTCTTCCCGTAGGATTAAACACAATTGCTGCATTGTATGAAGAAGGTTAAACATCCAGCTGTATTAACAGTATCATGAAATGGTGCCCTATGCATTACTTCAATGCAGTCTGAATGCAAATGCTCTTTTAATAATAATATTGTATACGTTTATTTTGCACCAGCATGTTCAAAGCACTATATTTGTGCAGATAATAATACAAAATGTAATTAAAGAAATCCAAGCATTATGCTTCTGTGCTACATAAACCAATGAGCGTTAGTATTGAAAAATGTTAACGTAATACAGTAGTTCTTTGATATTTGATATTTTCAGTGTTGACAGATGATTTCATCAGTTGACTTTGTCTCGGACAAAAGACACGTATCACATTATCAACCTTGACTGTTCACCCCCAACTTTATGTAATTCAAGAAATCTGCTATTATGTTGTCTTCTCCTCGATTACACATAATGTTTCTGATTGGATAAAGTTACAATGTGCCTAATTGGATGATGCTCCTTCATTGAATTCAATGTTGATGTTGCTTTGGGCAACTAGTGAAGGAAATGGAAATTATTTTCTGTAAAAACACTTGGTATGGTCCATGTATTTTCTGAGCAAGCTTGACCGTGCAGACCAATCCATTCCAGTCCTCGCCAAGATTTGTGTTAACATCTTGCTCATATTCACTTTAGGGCATTACTAGTTGCTGTTGGTGGAGAAAAGGTTAATACTCAGCCATACAGGTTACTTACATCTTTGGCTAGTTGGTAAAGTGTTGGACTCACAGTCTGGCCAACTCACATTTGAATCCCAGTATCACCAACTTTCCGGCACAGCACACTAGCATATATACGATTTGTTAGATAAAGCCAAACCAAATCAGCTATTTGTTTATGATGTTAGTGAAAGATTCTAGAAAGCGACTATAAACCCCATTGCAAAATTCAAAAAAAAAAGAAAGAAAAAAACAATGACAGAAATGGTAAAAAGAGTTACCTGAGCCATGTAAGAAAATATTATAAATTATTTTGCCATATTCCACTTTCATAAATCAGAACTATCAGGAAATAGTACTTTTGAAATATATATAGGCTACATCATAATTTCAAAATAACAAAAGATAATGCTTTATTACCATTAGATATTTACAATATAACATCAACAGGAGACACATTTCAAAATACAAACCATATAGTTTTGAATGTGAGGTATGACATCAAAGCTGCCTGTATAAGTATGGTATGTCCTTATCACTTCCAGATGTCCATTGTACCCAGATGATAAACATTGCATTGGTTGGTTGGCGTGACAAAGTTTGTTAGGGACATTGGTATTCCAATATCGTGATGTATCTATTTCAACCAAAGTCTGAGAAGTTGCTTTTTTAATGACTTGCATATTTCTTCACAGACAAATCTTATAATAGGGAGTCATTGAAACTGAAGAATGATGAAACTTAAAACCTTATCCATGTCCATTTTTGCCATTGTTGATTTTTTTTTAATGCATAGATGTTGGACTAGATATGGCATTATAGTTAAGCTCGCAAAAGTATAGCGTCATTGAAATGTTTTCAGGAAATATTTTCTATGCTATTATATGGAAACCATCCAAAGTCACGATACATGGTCTTCAGATATTTTCATAGCTTATGTTCAGTGGAATATTATTTTCAAAGTCTATAGAACCATTGACAAACAATGCCATGTTGATTTTCATTAAATATAACCTTGATTAGCAAGTAGTTTATGCTACTAGATCTCTAACTAGGTACCAGTAGCCTGTCACTGGAAATGACCCAAACGAGTCTTACAATCCCTATTGTTTTCACCTGGAACCAATTTTTCTAATCATATTAATATTTCAGAAAAGCAAATACATTTCCTCTTTTCATTACCACCTCCAATCCCTGCGGAGTATGCCACATTCATATTCGTGTATCATTGTGTTGCAGGACAGGGACTTTGAGTTTGTTGATGAAGCCGTGAAAAGGACCGTGCGGGAAGCAACATTGCAGGACGATGAAGACTTCCTCCGCGACGATGAAGGTTCTGGAACAGATGAAGGAAGCGGCTCCCCGACTCCCCCTGTCTCCGGCAGATACCCAGGTACTGTAGCACAGTTACTATCTGTGACATCCGGCAGAATGTATTCCATGGACCCAGAACTGGACCCAGAACTGGACCCAGAACTGGACCTGGAACTGGACCCAGATTTGTGGTCTGTTTCCTTAGCCCGGACCCAATTTACCGGCATTCTGATCGGGTAATGGGCTTAGGCTTAGGAAAATATTTTATAAATATCTTTGGCCATATGAGCCAGTCATTGGGTCCAGATATTGGGTCCAGGTCTGGCGAATAGGCCACATGGCTGGGTCCAGTTCTGGGTCAAGGGAATAGATCTCATCGTGACGTCGTCAGTAAACCATGAGGAACTATTCCAATTTGTTACACACGACACCTGTGGGGATTTACGCATTTGTATCTGTGGGAGAGCATTTCTATTGTGATGTGTTGATCGGTATCCATCTTCAGTACATTGGGCAGTTATGTACAGATTGGACAAACCTCGGCAACGTCAGCATTGTCCTGACACACCTCCCAGACATAAAGATAAAAAGTGCCCCACGGGTACTACAAAACAGTGGTAGCATTCCATGGGTTACACATGATATACGGATGACTATCACAGGTATTGTTATTATCATGGTGGTAGTGAGGCAATGGGTTCTAATCTCAGGGTCAGAACATCCAGTTTGAAGTAGAGCCCTACTGTAGATTGTAAGCCTTGGTGTACAGTGCCTATCTATAGGCTTTCACCAAGAGTACATATTTGTAGGCAATGCATCATAGTACAGATTTGTAGGCCTTTATCCAAATACATATTTGTAGGCCTTGATCCATAATACAGATGTGTAGGCCTTGATCCATAATACATATCAGTAGGCCTTGATCCATAATTCAGATTTGTAGGCCTTGATCCATAATACAGATTTGTAGGCCTTGATCCAAATACAGATTAGTAGGCCTTGATCCATAATACAGATTTGTAGGTCCTGGCAAAAAAAGTCCAGACTTGAAATGCATCAACCATCAGGACAGAATTATAGGATTTGATCAACTGTACAGATGTGTAAGCAGCAACTCACAGTACAGATTTCCAACGTGTAGGTCTCCATCCATAGCACAGATTTGTAGGCACTATGGGCATCAGCTCTCAGCTCTGACACTCAGTGCACATGGTTCAGAGAGGCACTAAGCCTGCCCCAGATATATATTTCACAACATGAAATAATTTTTTCGTAAAACTCTTCACCCTGTCACAATGCGTGCGTGACGTGAACTGTTTTATTGGACGTGTGGTCCTACACTAAGCCACACTGCAGCTGTCCCAGGGGGCAATATCGGCGGAACTGGCCACTGTTTTTGTCTTCTGTTTCCATGGCAACCAGGAAGTGCGTAGAAATCGTGTTCGCGGTCCATTTTTTTTCCCCGCATCCACTGAGTCGTAGGCACTCTCCAGACAGTCGGGGTTGAGAATACGTGAAGAAATACCATCTGTTGATGGAAAGAATTGCAATTCTCTGGAGCGAGTGCCGCTGAAAGTATGCAATTCTCGAGAGCGAGTGCCGCTGAAAGTATGCAATTCTCTAGAGCGAACGCCGCTGAAAGTATGCAATTCTTAGCTATGGGTGGGATGAAGTGCCTATCAAAATTGATTCTACAGACAAAGTTTATTTGTAACTCATTATCCTTAAGAACGTTGAGCTTATGTATACCGGTGTCAGTGACCTCGACCTTTTGAATAATTTAACCTGAATAATAATATGACTGCTGTGAATTGTCGGTAAGATATTTCAGTACACTTCCTTACCTTGACAGCACTGAATTTTGTGTAAAAGTATATTACATTATATTACATTGACTACGGTATATATAATTATATATATATGCTTTCTTCTTTCTATCACTGTTGATAGAATCTGTCTTGCAATTAAAACCTGTTTTAGAACAGCTGAATACAGCAACTGAATAAAATCACAGATTTTGACAATGTTTTTCTGATCAAGTTTTGAGTTATAACTACAGAGGTCATTTATCCCTTGATAAATTTATTAACACTATTTTTTACCATTACAAATTTGTTCACCAATCTTTGGTAGGTTTCAATGTATATATCAAATACAGCTTTTAACGTAGTCTCAGACTGTAAAAACAAATCATTTACATGTCAATTCTGCAGATTGGTGTTATTTGTTTACATGAAAGAAGGGATCAGAGTCAAATGCTTTACCATTCAACTACCTTATTCTCCAGAAATCTAGACTTGCTTAACTGTTCTCATTCTCAACTTCCTGAGGCATATATCATGAACCCTAACTTTAGCATTATATTGAGGGGACACTGTATATGCCAAATCTAAGCTCGAAAGTTTGTTCATAGCGCAATACATTATTACCCTTGGTCGATGTGCACTGATTTCAACAACTCCCTAGGTAGTATACAACCTAAGCTGCCATTTGAGGTGAAGGAAGGTAAAGCATTCAGTTCCATATCCCCCTACCATGGATATCTGGGTAGAACACGGTCATTGATATCTGGGTAGAACACGGTCATGGATATCTGGGTAGAACACAGTCATTGATATCTGGGTAGAACACGGTCATTGACACAGTCTATTGCGTACCTACAGTACCGCTAGACATTATTGCTCGGGAACATCCTGTGACATTACACACTGTTTAGACCAGCATTCAACATACCCATATGAACAAACACCAGGGCTGTGTTCAGGCTGCACTACATTTCACTACAAAGTGCTATATCGTGCTACAGTAGCCGTTTCTCCAACACATGGTAGTAATACATAGCACTACTTTTTACTCCAGCTTTTGAGCCCGTAGTCGTTTGTAGGAAAACCCAAAGCATGAAGCAAGTAGACTGGACACATGTGCAAACTGATTTGTTACTAAGTTGCTACGAACTCTTTCAGCCAGCCACTAAGTAGGTTGGTGTAGTGAAATATAGTGCAGACTGAACGCAGCCCGAGCAAGTGGCCAAATAGTGTGTAACAGATGGAATAAGGTTCAGATTGTTACATGGAAATCTGAACGTCAGAACATCGGAACCTGTGTTTTGGCTATTGCTTTTCTTAACTCGAAACAGGAGATAACGAGTAATATTGCACCTTAGTTAGCTTAAATATTGCAGCCTGCTCAGCACTTAGCAAGCAGCTTCCTAGCCAGACAACCAGCAAACTTTCTGAACCCACCTGAGTTCAGTAAATTGAAAAACCATGTTGAGGGAGAATGCGGGGAAAATACATATATGTCACTTGAAAATGTTACGATGGTTGGGTGTAAGGGTTTAGAAATTTACTTTCCACTTTCAAAATACATTTCATATCTAAGGGTCATAAAAATCATAAATAATTATCATGAATATGTGAAATATTTTTTACTTCCTGAGAACGTGTTAAATCTCAATAATCCATCTGAGAAATATGTAGATATATGAGCCAGACAGGAAGCGCAGATGTGCATGTTATCTTATGTTTCATTATATACTGCAGGAATACTGCCAAATCTTTATCATATTAATGTTAATGAGCTTTCCTGAAAACTAACTATGATTAAATGATGTTTTAAATTGTTTTATGTTTGTAATATATCTGACATTTATTATGGAAAATATGTTTTTTGATAATGCATGTATATTATTATTTTAATGTGCATCATATTACAGATTAGGAATAATTTATATATCATTCACAAATAATTATTAATTCATCATAATGTAATACTTATTAATGATTAGGTAAGACCTTGTCTTTATGTATTTTTATTTTTACAATGAATTGTTGTCACTCAAAATGTTAGGATATAATTTGTATTTTTAAGTGCTTATTAATACAATTTTTATTAATTTGTATTTTTAAGTGCTTATTCATTTTTCTTTGTATTTTATTTCTTTTTGAAATTTTAAGATAAAGATTCACACAACAACTTTTAGTAATAAAGTAGAGAGATTCATAATTAATGTTCTTAAAATTTAATTCTAATCTCTAGCAATAAACTTTCAGGGGTGTTCCGAGTTACCTACAGTCAAGCGAGGATAATGAGAATTGTAAATATTGAACACATGCTAATTTATTGTGAACAGAAGCATATATATTTTTGGCACTTCCCTGTTATGTTTTTGAAAATGATTTTCACCTTGGCCGACTTAATTAATCATAGCTAGTAAGCAACGAAAGCTGAGAGAGCTGTTACGTTATTCATGTGAAACAGGGTACTCCAATCTACCTTGGCGCCATTGGTAACCTGTTTCTAGCTTCCTCATAAATAGTAATTATTACTGGATGTGGGTGGGTGGGAGGAGATGTACCTGGTTTCAGACTTACTAAGTGGGAGATGGTATCTGGTTTGTATTGAGAAAAAAAAACACCCATCTGTTTTCTAAGTTCCTGAGTTGGTGGTTATTACCAGGTTATGGCAATTTCACCTGGCTCAGAGACTACCAAACATTACCGAGTTTGTTTTCACACTCAACTCTAAAAAAAAATATCATAAATCCCCAGATAAAGTTTAAGCTTGAGGTTGAAATTATACTTTAAAAGTTTCATTATCTCGAGGTTAGATTTCTAGCTTTTCCAGATAGTCTTATTACTGGATGGAGGACGCTATACCTTGTTTCTAACTTTCTGAGATTGTAATTATTACTGGTATGTGGATATTGTACCTTGTTTCTAACTTTCTGAGATTGTAATTATTACTAGTATGTGGATATTATACCTTGTTTCCAGATTTCTGAGATAATGGTTACTACTGAATATGGAAGATTATTCTTCCTTAACTTCTAGTTTCATGATAATAAATGTGGTTGTCCTGGGTATCCTTTAACAAAGTTCTCTTATCCTCTAAGAGACTGGTAGTGCTCGCTTTGCCGATAGCCAATACCCTGCTATGAGAGCGCTACCAGTACAGTCTCTTAGTAGATAAGAGAGCTTCGTGAAAGGATACCCTAGTTGTGTGTTGTCCTGGTTTTGTGTTGTCCTGTATGAAGTACAGTGTCCCCTCGATATAACACTGAATTTGGGGTCAATGAAATACCCACAGCCTTATAGTACCTGACTTATATGATAGTACAGGTAAATAACAAAAATAAAAATGGGATCCACATCTGTCCCAGCCTTATATCCGAATCCGATGTGTATCGAACAGTGTTATATCGAGGGGACACTGTATGATGATTGTAGGAGTACCTGCTTTCTAGCATTCTGAGATTGTTGTTATTACTGGTATGCAGAGATTGTGCCTTGTTTCCAGATTCCTGAGATAGTTGTTAACCCTGTATGGAGATTATCCTGTCCTGGCTTCTAGTTTCGTCATAGTAGATGTGGTTGTCCTGGTTTTTAATTTTTCTGAGATAGTGATGTATTTGGGGCTATTGTATCTAGGAGCCTATTCTTGAAACATTCTTATGAAATTCTTAGTTTACGAATGTGCATAGCACATGCTATAAGTATCCATGAAATTGTCGTACGGTCGTATGAACATTTCAAGAATAGTACCCCCAGATTTCTAGCTTCCTAAGATAAGTGAATACCTGACCTTGATTGTTAGAAAAAGAGTGGATGAGTTGGGCAAGCAAAGAACACATAACTTTTCTCTGGGTGTAATTGAATTAGCCTCCGGAATGTTTGCTGCTCTGTGAAGCAGAACAGCCTGCACGTCCTGCTACATGGCGTCGGCATGTCAGACATTGCATTCCAAACATGATCTGCTAGATCATTTTTGCCAATAGAGACTTGAAGTAAGAAAGAACCGGTGATTTCTCAATCTGCACTTCATCGTAAGCCTAAATATTAATGTAGTGTTTTGAATATATCAATATACAGACCATACCCCAAGATTACGAAACTCTCTTGAGTACGATCTCATGCTCAACTCAGAGTTTTGTTCATAAAACGTCATGTGACGT
>JAUTBQ010194229.1:0-10138 GCA_032361185.1 Lepetodrilus ovalis | reverse complement strand
AAAACTTGCAAAGCGATAGGAGCTGTAAAAACACCAGCTGCACAGCCACAGGTTTCTTTTGCACTTTGGGGGTGAGGAGCTGAATCTGAACCAAACATAACTTTTGGGTGAGCTTGTAGAGCAACTTTTAAAAGAGCTTCTCTATCTTCATATCGTTTTGCTATTGGTTTACAGAAAAGATGTGGTTGTAACATACCCCCAGCAACATCATCAAGCGTTATAAGCAGATGATGAAGGGTAATCGTTGCATATAGGTTGTCGTGTCTAAAAAGAGCTTCTACGCTATCTTTTGTAGTTATATGCTCCATGATGATTTTAAGGTTTGGAAACTTTGTAGCCAACTCTTCATAAACAGGTACAAACTCTTTCTCTCTATCCATAACAAAACCATTACTTTCGCCATGTATACAAAGTGGTATATTTAACTCACTCATAGCTTCCAAAGTATCTTTTAAATTATCACTATCTATGGAGCTTACTCCACCTTCAGAGTTTGTTGTGATTCCAGCAGGGTATAGTTTGATAGCAGAAATCTCATCTTTTGCCTCTTTTAAAAACTCATAACTATAATCATCTTTGAAAAACAGCGTCATGAGTGGCTCAAAGTTTTCATCTGCTATCGTCTCTTTTATTCTGCTTTTGTATGCTTTTACCTCTTGTATAGTTGTAACTGGAGGTACAAGATTTGGCATGATAATGGCTGCACAAAAGCTTGTAGCACTTAGTGGAGCGACTATTTTTAGCATTTCATTGTCTCTTAAATGAAGATGCATGTCTAGTGGTGAATGTAAAGTTAGTTTCATGATTATCCTTATTTGTACATTATATTGAACTTTAAATAAATTACTATTTATGACGATTTAAAGAATGAAGTTGTATTATTAGCTTAGATTATAAATAAGGCACAAGGTTATATATGAAAGAAGAATATTTTGATGTAGTGTGTATAGGTTTAGGACCAGCAGGTATGGCTGTTTCTATACTAGCAGCGGAAATTGGCTTAACAGTTTGTGCGATAGAAAAAGATAAAGTTGGTGGGGAGTGCCTAAATGTTGGGTGTATTCCTAGTAAATCACTCCTTAGAATGTCAAAAAACAAATATGCAATGACTAAGCTTAAAAACTTGAAACTCACTTCTGGAGAAACACCTGATTTAAAAGATCCTTTTACCTTGATAAATGAACAACTTGACTATATATCTCATAAAAAGACATTGACTATGTTTGATAAGGTTAAACTTATCGTTGGTGAGGGTGATGCTAGTTTTATAGATTCTAAGCGTGTTAAGATTGGTGATAGAGTAGTTACAGGAAAAAATATCTTCATAGCTACTGGAACTCTTCCTGTTATACCTGACATACCAGGTATCAATGATGTTGATCTTTTAACAAACCAAAATCTTTTTCAACTTGAAGAGATACCTGAAAGTATGACTATCATCGGTGGTGGTGCTATCGGATGTGAGATGGCACAAGCATTTGCAAAGTTGGGAACGAAGTGTAATATTATCCACATGGCAGATATGCTCATACCTATGGGAGACCCAGCCGCAAGTAAAATCATAGAAGAAGTTTTTACTAAAGAAGGCATAGATATATATAATTCAAAAGAGATCGCTAAGATCACAAAAGAGGGTGACAAGATACATGTTCATACAAAAGATGGCTTAGTTTTAAAATCTGAAAAACTACTTTTAGCATCTGGTAGAAAAATAGCCTTAGATAGTTTAAAACTTGAAAATACAAAAGTTACTTTTGACAACAGAAGAGGTATAAAAGTAGATAACAAACAAAGAACAACAGATAAAAATATATATGCTGTTGGAGACTGTACTGGCGGGGTTATGCTCTCTCATGCGGCTATGCATCAAGGTATGTTTGCCATCATGAATGCTATCAGTCCTTTTCAACTCTTTAGATATAAAAACTATGTGATACCTTGGACTATCTTTACTGATCCTCCTATCTCTCATGTTGGCATGACCGAGCCAGAACTTATCGCTAAAAAGATCAAGTATAAACCTTTTATCGCAAAATATGAAGATTATGGAAGTGCAATAGCTGAAGATGTAGGAATCGGTTTTGTAAAAGTTTATGCAAATGATTTCGGTCGTGTATATGGAGTGAGTATCGTTGGAGAAGGTTCAGGAGAGATGATAAATGAATGGGCTTTGATTATACAACAAAAGATCAGACTTCATAGTGTCATGTTTTTAGCTCACTCTTTTCCTACGATGGGCTTTTTAAGTAAACGGGTAGCTGAAATGTGGATGATGTATATCATGGATATAAGTATATTAAGAAGAGTATCAAGACTCTTTTATAAAAAGTTTTAGTTTATAAATAGTTATAAAAAACTTTACTTGTTTAAGTTTTTTTTAGTATAATTTAAGTATATTTTTTTAAGGAGTAAGTTATGTCAAAAATTGTAAAAGTTATAGAGGTTTTATCACAATCAGATAAAAGTTGGGAAGATGCAGCACAAAAAGCTATCACAGAAGCATCAAAATCTGTGAGAAATATAAAGTCTATTTATATACAAGATAAAAGTGCAAAAGTTGTAAAAAACAAAATCGTAAAATATAGAATTACTGCAAAAATCTCTTTTGTAATAGATTAATCTCTATAATACTCTTTGAAGTGTAAAATGCTTTAAAGAGTATATACCTAAAGAGAGAAATCATGAACAACCAAACTACCATTACCTGCCCAGAATGTACCACCGAGATAGATATTAGCCAAAGTTTATATGTTAAGTTAGAGCAAAAAGCAAAAGCTGAACTAGAAAAAGAAGTTAGTGAACATAGAAAAAAGCACAAAGAAGCATTAGAAACTCTAAAAGCTAAAGAAGAAGCTATAAAAGAGCAAGAAGAGAGATTTACAAAAGAGCTTGAAAAAGCAACGACTGCAAAGGTTGAGAAGCAGTTGAAAGTTGAAAAACAGAAACTTGAGAGAGAATTAAAACAAAAGATAAATGCAGAACAAGCCGAGCAGTTAAATCTTTTGCAAAAAGAGTTAGAAGAAAAATCTTCACAAGTTAAAGAGTTAAACACTTCAAAAGCGATGATAGAGAAACTAAAACGAGAAAAAGATGAAATAGAATCGGCTGTAAATCTTAAAGCACAGCAAAGCATGAATGAGCAGTTAAAGCTTGAAAAAGAAAAAATCTCAAAAATAGCCCAAGAGCAAAATGAGTTAAAACTAAAAGAGAAAGATGAACAGTTAGACCAGATAAAAAGACAACTTGAAGAGACAAAAAGAAAAGCAGAACAAGGTTCACAACAGATACAAGGCGAAGCCCAAGAGTTAGCCATAGAAGAGTGGCTTAAAAGTAGTTTTCCTTTTGATACTATCGAAGAGATCAAAAAAGGTGTTCGTGGTGCTGATTGTTTACAGATTGTTAATACTAGAGAAGTTCAAAACTGCGGCATGATATATTATGAGAGTAAGAGAACTAAAGATTTTCAGGTTTCTTGGATAGAAAAGTTTAAGGCAGACATTCGTGAAAAAGGAGCAGACATAGGCATACTTGTAACTTCAGTTTTGCCAAAAGAGTTAGATCGAATGGGTGAGGTAGATGGTATCTGGATATGTGACTATCAAGAGTTTAAAGCTTTAAGTTCCATCATGAGAGAACAGATAGTAGCACTCTCTTCGGCTAAAAAATCACAAGAAAACAAGAGTGATAAAATGGGGCTTTTATATGGCTATCTTACTTCAAATGAATTTAAGATGCAGATAGAAGCGATAGTTGAGGGCTTTACACAGATGCAAATAGACTTAGATGCAGAAAAAAGAGCGATGGCTAGAATCTGGAAACAGAGAGAAAAACAGATAACAAAAGTTCTTGAAAATACAACAGGCATGTATGGCTCTATAAGAGGAATAGCTGGAAATGCGATAGGTCACATAAAAGCTTTGGAACTTCCATATAGTGAAGAAGGGTAAGGCATTAATGCTGATGGTTTTAGGATAAAATGACCCTAATCACATACGATACCCTACTTGCATACCATAACTATTGCTAACAACATCTTTATTTAAATCATGAGAGAGTGATAGTGTTGAAAATAGTTTTTTATTTATGTTGTAGTAGGTAAATGAAGATATATTTCTAACCTTATCAGTTGATTTTATGATTGAGTCACTTAAGTAGTAGGATAAGGAGCTATAAAGATTGGGTGTAAGGCTATAACCTACTCCAAGGCTTAGTGCATTTGTGTTTTGATATGCTAAATATTTTAGATCTTTATCTCCAATTCTTGTATAGGTATAACTTGCAAAGAAAGATGTTTTGTTGATGAAGTAGTTTGTGCTTATACCGTAAAAAAAGTCAAAGCCATTGTTTCCCATCGACCCTTTATAGTTTGGTATAGCGATACCTCCTTTTAGCGATACACTTAAGTTTGGAATCTTTTGATTTAGAGTATATAACAATGAAAGTCTAGTATCTGCAAATGATGAGTCATCGTATTGTTTTAAAGGTGTGTTTTTTGAGTTGAAACGAGCGAGATTGAGCATGATTTTTATCTTTTGTATCTCATAATCAAGCTCTAGCGACTGTGAAAGTGTTTTTGTTTTATTGCCATATTTTGAGTGATAGTTTGAGTAATTTGCTCCAAATATAAGAGTAAGTTTGCCTATCTCTTCAGCCATTGGTACCTTCTTTATTGTACATCCATTTTTATCGACAAGATTTGAAAAAGGAGTGTTTGGACATTTGTCTGATCTATCTTCAACACCATCAAAATCACTATCTACATAAGCAAAGCTAAAACTTTGCAAAAATATAGCTATAAGAAAAATTTTAAATATATACATGATTAAAACCTCCCCGTAGAAGGACGACTACTTGGAGTACTAGGACTACTAGTTGATGGTTGAGAATAGCTAGGTGGTTGTGCTGCTGGCGTTGGCGTGTATGTCGGTTGCGGTGTTGGCGTGTATGTCGGCTTTGGAGTTGGTGTATAAGTTGGTTGTGGAGTTGGCGTATAGGTTGGTTGTGGAGATGGTGTGTATGTCGGCTTCGGAGTTGGTGTATATGTTGGCTTCGGTGTCGGTGTATAAGTTGGTTGTGGAGCTGGTGTGTATGTTGGCTTTGGAGTTGGTGTATAAGTTGGTTGTGGAGCTGGTGTATATGTCGGCTTCGGAGTATAAGTTGGTGTGTATGTTGGCTTCGGTGTCGGTGTATAAGTCGGTTTTGGAGTTGGCGTATAAGTTGGTTGTGGAGTTGGTGTATAAGTTGGTTTTGGAGCTGGTGTATATGTCGGCTTCGGAGTATAGGTTGGTGTATATGTTGGCTTCGGTGTTGGTGTATAAGTCGGTTTTGGAGTTGGCGTGTATGTTGGCTTTGGTGTTGGCGTATAAGTTGGTTTCGGTGTTGGTGTGGTTTCAGGTACTACTGGCGTTGGTGTATTATGAAGTTCTGGTTTAGGTGTTGGTATATTTAGAGGTACTATCGGTTTAGGTTCATCTATGACAGGTGTTATAATCTGCTGTTGTTGCTCATGGTGCATCTGATTTATAGTGTGTATGTCATTTGCTATTTGTGCATTTTGTTGTGCTTTTAAACTTTCTTGTTGGTATTTTGTAACTGCTCTTGCTTGTTCAAGTGCATTCATCTGTGCTATCTGTTTTTTAAGTTCATTTACAAGTAGGTATCGTTCATTTGCTGGTGCATTTTTTATATTTGCGATTTGTGCATCGATGTTGCTCATGTTTGGTTCAGCAAAAACAGTTTGGTTTAACAATAATAATATAGTTATGGTTGATAGTCTCATGTTCTTCTTCTTCATTTATTTTTATATTTGTATTCGTATTGTATCAAACCTCTGTTAGCGTTTTGTTAGTGTTTCTAGATCTAAGGTAAAAATAGTCCCATTGTCTTTACTACTTGTAACATTTATTTGTACATTTAACTCTTCACAAAGTTTTTTTACTATGTGTAAACCTATTCCTGTTCCTCTTTCATGTTCTGTGTAAAATCTATCAAAAACTTTTTTTGGCTCTTTTATGCCTATTCCTGTATCTATGATCTGTAAAGTTTTTTTCTTTAAATCTATCTTTGTGATTATTTTGCCTTCAGGTTTGTTATATTTTGCAGCGTTTACTAAAAGATTAGACAAGATTCTTGAAAATGCATTTTTATTTGCATTTAGTTTTAATGTTTTGCTACCTATTTCCCATCGTATCTGTGGATATATCTTTTGAAGGCTTTTTTGTTTTTGTAAGATCAAAGTTGTTAAGTCAAACTCCTCTTTTTGTGTTTTTAGCTCTTGAAGATAAGCTCTTAAGTTTTCTTCAAGAGAGAGTATGCTTTGAGCACTTTGTTGAATTCTTAAAACTTTTTGTTGGTTTTTTAAATCACTTTCTAGTAGTGAGCTATTTAGAACGATGGAAGATATAGGAGTATTGAAATCATGTAGTATGTCTTTTATAAACTCTTCAATAGTGCTAAATGCTTTTTTCATAGGGTATAGTGCATAAAATGAAAATAGAGCCGATAAAAGAGCAACCAGAGCCAAAAACAACAAAAATTTATAAATATTTTCTTTGAAAATCTTACTTTTTTCATCTTTATAGTTTTCTGCAGGATATGAAATATTCACAAAGTAATCATTTGAGTTTGGAACTGAAAAATAAGCTTCTAATCCATCATCTACTTCATATAAAAAAAGTGGTTTTTTCTTTCCTTTTTCTTTGAAGTCTATCTTAAAGTCAGTACATGCAAGATCAAAACTACAAAGTCGCATCTGTGTAAACAATCTTTGATCTAAATCACTAATCTTTTGTTTATAATCAAGATAAAATATCAGAGTTAAAAATAATCCTAGTGAGATAAAAAAGAGTAAAAAACTCTTTATGAGTGATTCTATCTCATGCTTTTTCAAGTATGTAACCTTGTCCTCTAACATTTGTTATATCTATCTCAAGTTTTTGTTTTAGTTTTGCCATAGCAACTCTAAGTGCTGTGTTTGAAGGTTGATCTAACAAATCAAGAAGAGTCTCTTTTAGTGTAAGTTTTCCAATATTATGCATAAGTAAATCAAAAAGTCTTATTTGGACAGTTCCAAGAGAGATTATTTTTCCATCTTTATAGACTTCTTTTGTATCTGGATAATATTCGATAGATTTGTAGATGATGTTGTTTTGTTTGTTGCTTTTTAATCTAGAATCTACTCTTAAAAGCAACTCTTGTGGGAAAAAAGGTTTTTTGAGATAGTCTTCAGCTCCAGCGTCAAATGCTTTAGTGATGGAGTCAAGATCAACAAGTGCAGTTATATATATAGTTGGTGTATCATCTCCTGCATGTCTTAAATCTTTTAACAGTTCTATTCCATCAATCTCTGGAACATTTATGTCAAATATATATAAATCATAATCGTTGTCAAAGCTAAGATCTGCCGCTTGTTCACCATCTCTTGCTAAGTCAACACTATATCCAGACTCTTGTAAAATCTCTAAAATGGTGGAACCTAGTATTTCATCATCTTCTAGTAGTAAAATTTTTGCAGTTGACATGTTAATCCAATGTGATAATATATTAATGTATAGTAATAGTTATAATTATAGCAAGAAAAATTAATAATTGCTAACACTTCAGTAACACTTTGCTTTCACTATGCTAACACTCTTGTAATATACTTTCAGCGTAACAAAAATTTAAAAAGAAGGAGACGAAATGAAATTAAGACTTTCAATCGCAACATTATTATTAGGAGCTGCAACAGTTGTTTCAGCAGGTGGATTTGGTATGAATATGGCTAACCAAGGAGCTAGTGCTGGTCAAGCTGCTGCAAATCAAGGTGCAAGTGCAGGACAATCTGCTGCTAATCAAGGTGCAAACGCTGGTCAGCAAGCTGCTAACCAAGGTGCAAATCAAGGTGCAAATCAAGGTCAAGCTGCTGCTAACCAAGGTGCAAACGCTGGAAGAGATGCTGCAAATGCAGGATCTAGAGCTGGTAGAGGTTTTTTTAGATAGCTTAAACAAAAACCCTATGAGTATCATGCTTGTAGGGTTTTTAAACTAACCACAAATTCATATCAAAAATATCTTCCGTAACATTCATACTTTTCCACCCAGCAGATTCAAGATACATCAACTTCCCACCAAATTGTCCCACTACATACTGCTCTTTATAGATAGGAAATACACCCATGTTAAATGAGCCAAAAAGCTCACTCCCATCTTTTGGTTTTTTATAGTGTTCAAAGTCACTCACATGAGTTGCTATGAGGCTACTTTGCAACATCTCATTTTCTTTTAAAGCTCTGCTAACTATATAGTACATAGGATAAACCACAGGTGGGTTTTCTATAAGGTCTGTTATATAAAGTCGCTCTTTTTTCTTGTTATACATGTGGGTAGTTTAGCAGGAAAATAGCGTAGAAGTTAGTTTTATTTCAAAATGAAATGTTTTTCAGTAAAGTTTTCCATGACTATTCATAAAAGCCAAATAAACCCTCAAATCATATTCTAATTGGTGATAATCAGACTCCATGTATGTGCAGAGTTTATAAAATGCTTTGTTGTGTTCTTTTTCTTTGAAGTGGGCTAGTTCATGGACTATTATCATCTTTAAAAACTCTTCTGGCATAGACTTGAACATGGTGGCTACTCTTATCTCGTTTTTGGCTTTTAGTTTGCCTCCTTGAACTCGTGATATAAAAGTATGGGTTCCAAGTGCGTGTTTTAGGATGTTTATCTTTCCGTCATAGTGAACTTTGTTTAGTGGTAGAGACTTTTTTAGATATGCATTTTTTATATCTATGGTGTAGTTAAAGAGTGCTTTATCTGTTTGGATAGAGTGTTTTGTTGGGTACTTCTCTAAAAAATAGGCTTTTAGTTTTTCTTTGTTCACTCTTCTTTTTTACTCTCTAGTGCTAAGTTGTTCAGTCCATGTTTGTTTAAAAGATCCAATAATTTAACGATTTTATCATAAGTGACCTCTTTGTCTATACGGACATTTATAGGTTTTTCTTTATCTGTTACATCTTTAAATGAGTTGTCTAACTCTTCAAAGGTTATCTTTTTACCCTTTAGTGCTACCTCATCTTTGGTAAGTTCGATGTTAATATCTTCCTTTTCTATCTCAACAGTTGTACTTTTTGCATCAGGAAGTGTTAGCATGAGTGCTAATTCCTCTTTTTTGAAAGTTGAACTAACCATAAAAAAGATAAGTATCAAAAAAACTACATCTATGAGTGGGGTTAAATCAGGACTTAAATGTTCTCTTCTTTTCACTACTTTTCCTCGTAGATTTTCATAGTCATGCGAGTGTTTAGATTTGCTTCAAGCTTATCTAACATGCCTATGAGATAGTTATACCCTATATAGTGAGGAATAGCAACTATAAGCCCACCAACAGTTGTGATAAGTGCCAAAGATATACCCCCAGCAAATATACTAGGATCACCCAAGCCTTTTTGTGAGATAGCTTCAAATGCACTCAAAACTCCGATAACAGTTCCCAAAAGCCCTAAAAGTGGAGCGATAGAAGCGATGATACGAATCGTACTTAAACCTCTTTCGTACTTTACCATCTTTTCTGCTAACAGGTTTTTGCCAAGTGTTAACTCTGCATCTTTACTACTTCCTGCAAAAGCTTCATGTACATCAGAGATGATTTTATTTGTTTTAGACTTTGCCCACAAAAACTGTATAAACTTTACAATCATGGTCGTAAAACCTATGATGTTTAACGCTAAAAGTATATACATGATAACTCCGCCTTGCTCCATGTAGTGCATAATGTTCATATTTTCATCCTTTTATTAGTTTAAATTCTATTGGTATATTTATATCTAAAAAACTCTCATTTAAAACGCTTGGAATAGGTTTTAAAGAGAGCTTTTTCAGCGTCTTTATAGCACCTTTTGCCAAAAGTTTTTTTGGAGAATTTATAACTCTTATGTTTGTAACTGTTCCATCTTTTAACACACGAAAAGCAACATTTACCTCACCTTGCATACGAAGCCGTTTTGCCATCTTTGGATAAAAAAGATGTTTTCTTATCTGTCTTCTTATCTCGCTTGTGTAGGCATCTTTTAGTGAAGAAGTATCAACTGTTTGCACAGGGGCAATGACTTGTTCTATGATAGGTTCAGGCTCTTTTATAATCTCTTCAACGATAGGTTCT
>JAUTBQ010194218.1:0-10138 GCA_032361185.1 Lepetodrilus ovalis | reverse complement strand
GTTTACCCTAATAGTGCAGGATATTGCATGCCTCAGCATGCTATTTTCTAAATTTTCTCCCGAACATGTTGCCCCCCCCAAGGAAAAAAAGTTAGCTACGGCCCTGGCACTACATGTATACATATACTAAATTACGAACATTATATATGAGTCTTTAGCATTATAATATGGACACTAAGTTCAAATGTCACAAATTCAGTTCACAAATTCAGATGGTCACCGGACCATCTGGATGCGAGCACATAGCGTCAGCAGGTGGGTGAACAGTTAATGTACACCCGCTGACAGATTAACGTATCTACATCAATTGGATTAAAACAGGAAATACGCGGATTTGTAAGTGCTTACTCGATTTGTAAATCGGTCAATAAACCAGCACAATAATACATAATATAAAAAACTATTACATATAAAAAAATAAGGTTTGGTGCCGTTTTCGCTAATTCAGTGTTCCGTTTTGGCCAATCGATTTGGTGCCGTTATCACCAAGCTATGGTGCCGTTTTGGCCAATACAATGTTCCGTTTTGGCCAATCGATTTGGTGCCGTTATCACCAAGCTATGGTGCCGTTTTGGCCAATGCAATGTTCCGTTTTCGCCAATTTGGTGCCGTTTTGCTTTGGTGCCGTTTTGGCCTGCATTCCATTAATATTACACTTGCTACTGATGCATACATCAATGTGTTTTAGTCATGACTGATGCTCTGGTACTGTACAACATTACGTGATAAGTCCTTATTGTGTTATTACACTAGTGAGCACATCACTCTGTATAATAAGCTCTTTCGCTTATTCATTCTAGCGGTTTAACTCACATTACGATACTATAGGTCACCTGAGACACATTACTATACCAGTGCATGGTCAAAGTTATGTTTAAGACAAGTGACTTTGCTTCAATTACAAAAGTGTACGATGACAAATTGAGTAATCGTCATTTTATAAGAACATTTTCTATTCTCCCTAAACATTCTATTTAGATCTTTCATCGCTAGTGTTCTATTACTATTTCCAAAGTACATTTATTATATTATTTATATGTGCAAATGTATGGAACGGTATTCCTGTAGAGCACACATTAATTGAACCTCTTACTTCTAAATACAAGGTTCAATTCAAACTGCGGTATATTATTCAGTGTTATCCTATATTTAGTAAACAACACTGCTCATGTGAATGATTGCTGCCGTGAAATTATACGTCCCGGGTGGAATTAATGTCTATAGTTCAGAGAATGTGCATGGAAAATCGAACATCAATCCCCCAACAAACGAAGTCATCAGGAGCGCACGCGGTGACGTCATTGCCATTTATTTATTGTACGTCATCGGCATTATCATACAGCAATCCATGACATCGCAATTGATCGTAGAAAAAGATCTGCATGATCATGAACCGTTATTTTATATTGCACTGGCAAATCGATTTTTTGAGACTATTTCTACAACACACTTATATATTCAAATTATATCTGTGCTTATCTTTATGAGCGTTGCGAGGGGAACAGCGAGAAGTAAACTACGCGTAAGCACGGATTGAGTATCTCTACTCGATGGATTCCGTTTCCCATACGTAATTAGTGGGTCAGATTAGCCAGGTGGGCAGTTATTGGCGCTGGAATTATCATGTAGAAATCACGGGCTATTGATATTTAAACAATAAGGCCATGATTTGTAACGATGTGGATGAGATAGTCTGCAGAGGGAATGGCCAAGGATGGCTGCCTGTCTGCTGTGTCAGTCATTGTTTATACACTTGCAAGTTCACCAGGTCTGACGTCGATGGTATCGGTGCTGCTATGTTCTGTATATACCAGTGTTATCGATCTCCAGGGCAGCATACCTTGCAGACTCCATCAAACTTACATATCTCGATATTATTATTGTAGCTTATGCGACCTTTTGAACGTCGAGCACGCGCAAACACACTTCTGACACGCGCGGCGCATTGTACAGAGAAAACCGTCAACACAACGACGACGTTGCCGTTCCGAGAGGTGCTGCAAGCTATCTGAGCGTCGACGAGGCTAGCACCGACATGCTTTGGTCTCATATACTTGATATGTTATCGATTATACGCGTTGCTATGACGACAGTTTCGATCAACCTGTCTTCTGGTACACTGGCTTGGATGTGTTTGAGCAAATGACAAGCGACCGGAATCAACGTCGCGAGAACTAACGAGAACTAGCGAGAATTAATTGGTTGCTTCGACGATAAATACATTTGTAATATTAACAATCAGTTGTTACAAATGTTTACCAATGTATATATATATATAGTTTCAACGAAGCCTGATTACAACAAATAACCTTCAACATAATTTTGTATGTTGATATTTCTAACTAAGCTAACTAACACTTGTGTTCCAACTTGCTTGTCTTCATGTTAAAGGCATACAATAGCAGATTTCAATGAGCGTGTTGCTCTATATTTGTGTAATAAATGCAAATTACATTCATTTGTGATACATGTCATCAATTTTGTATTGGGAACATCCCTTTCGTCGATCCACATTGGTGGGAATTCGATCTAGCAGTTAGATGTTCCAAAGGCAAGATATTTACAGCTACGTTCCCTTTATTCATACGAAATATGAACTTTTTGATAACCATTGAGTGTTGGGGAATAAGTACATTAGTAAATAACACTTTTTCGTGTGTGGATAAATCAAACGTAAGTAGTCTGAGTTAGACATTCGTTTGTCCATTATATAGGTCAACCATTTGCGATAGTATACTTTTAAAATGATATATTAGTTTCTTGTCTTAAACAAATTATTAAAAATAAAATCCGGATGGCATGTTAATTAGGCTAAAATTACATGATTAGTATTGCTAGTGATATAATGACATTTTCAACAGCAGTTCACTTTTTTTCCTCCAGTTATGCGTGTCCACTGATACTAATGCTGTATTAGGTTCGCACCTGCTGCTACCTCGTCATAGTCTGATCGTAAACTAATGCCATGTTGCACATTGCCATTTACCTCAGTTCATCACTGATAAAAAAACACCATATAAATAGATATAATATCTATTACCACTAACGAACGTTACAGAAATTCATTTTCAAATAGATGTATCTGCATGGACATCTAGGAATTAATACATTTCTAATTTCAATCGTTTCCTAACAAAAAGAGCAAGCCAATATTGCACCTAGGCAACCTATTGTCTCCATGATTGTACTGGCAATCAGATACACAACCACGGTTGTGACTGGCTAAGTCTAGTCTACCTGGTTCGTGGACTTGCACATAAACATACATGTATGTCAAATGTTATGTTTATCAGGTTTCCATCCCCAGCCTTGGCTGTCGACATACAGACATACATTTGTAAATATATATTTCGAGTAATAGCTTTCCATTGGCTGAACAACTTGTTACTTTGCATCTCGGTGTATATGATGTGCCTTTTGTGATTCATTAGTAAAGATACAAAGCTGTTTAATTGTTTTATATAGCTATTGGAACTCTTTGGCAAGTTGAGCTGTTCACTTTTTAGCGATGTTGCCAAATCTTGTTTGTACATTACTTGTGTAAAATATTGTATAATATTTGTAGATATACGAAGAGACGATTTTTTCTGTGATGCCTTGTACATAACCTTCATATACAGAGTTTGTTGTCAGGAGCAACCAAGTCGAGATCGGGATGCCTATTCCCGAGGATGTTCTTAAGTACTAAGAATGTTTCTGTTGTAGGGTGTTCAGATCCGATTTTAATATACTATTATACAGCCGTGGGTAATGACCGTGGACAAATGAGTAATAAAGAATAATTCCTAATTTGTCTTGTGTTTTCAATGTCCTTCACATATTGGTGCATACTATCTTTAGTGATGTTAACCCTCTTCCTGTGATACTCATTCCTTGTATCGGTACACCGAGTATACATGTTTTGGCTTCAGCAGGATATTCCATGAACTAGCACCACCAGCTGTTGGAAATCTGGTCTACTACAAGCAGGACATGTGTATACAATATAAACCTCTGGGGTGCAAAATAGCCATGATGAGCAAAATAATCTTGAAAATGGCTAGAGCCCCAAAGCTCAAGTGGATTTAGGGACGAGAACCTTCTAAATGATTTGAGGCCATGGAGTTGATCTTGTACACCTAGGGCCGAGATTACGATACTTTCCGATTACAATTTCATGCTCAAGCTAAAATGTTATACGAGTATTTATGAACAAAACTGAGGATCATGAAATCGTACTCGGAAATTTTTTGTAATCTTACAGCCTCGCAGTATCATATTTTCATGTAAGTAATTGTCATGGCCAATGCCCTTACTAGTTGTGAAAAGTTTACCTAGCTATGAGTGACTAAGGAGTTTTAACGTCGCTGTGGGAATCTTTCACCCATTTGCGACGACCTATGATCAAATAGGTTCTGTACACCCATTTATACTAGGTCTTTGTGAAATACTCCCGCTTCAATGTAAAGCATTAATCAATCTTTACACTTGTGTTGAACATGCTGATGGATTCCACAACTTATTTTTACAAGAAAAAAAGTGACAATACAATATAATACAAGTCAAGTTTATTACAATATCTACCACATAGCAAACAAAGTCACTTCCAGTGTGAAATATATGAATGATAATTGCTGCTCGATGAATCGTAAATAAAAGTCTGTTCAGAACCTTTCCAATGAAGAACACAAAAAATAGGTCTTGCTGTCTTTGAAAGTTGAAGGTCGTCAGGGTAACATTCCCTATGAGCGCCCCATCTTCACATGTCATTGACAAACGTCATTGGTGACTTTCTTTGAAGGTCATCCGTTTCTTTGAAGGTCATCAGTGAGTATCGCCACGATTCCACATTGCTTACTGTCCATTTAACGCACACAAATTCACAAAGACCATGTTTTCACTGCGTGGCCTGTTCCAATTCAGCTGCAGGGGTGTCGGGTTCCTCATCATTATAAATATTCTCTGCCTGAGAAAGTGAGAAAGAAGAAAAATACATTTAGAAAGTTATGGAATATATCTAGAAAGGTAAAAAAAAAGGAACAAAGTAGATGAAGCTGTAAACAATCGTCCTAGAAAAAACGTAAATGTAGTCACAATTCCCATATACATGTAACTTTATTACCCTTGCTGGAAATTGTAAGTACCGTATTCGATGTATTATATGCCCAGGCCATATAAAAAATTGCTGCTTGGGTGGCGATTATTAAAGTACGAAAAAAAAATATTAGATTAATTTTTTAATTTATTGATTTTCTTTTTAGATTTTTTAAAAATTTGTAAAAGGGGGAGTGTATCAGAGTGGGGCATATAGTACATCGAATACGGTAATTGCTTTATGTCACAGTGGGAATCTTTCACCCCTATGATGTATCTAATGCAACATTACTTCTTGATTTACCGTTCTTGCCATGTGTGAAAACGGTACATACCATTTGCCAAACTTGCATGATGTTGTCTTCGGAGACTGAGCAAATTACCCAGGGCTCATTGGGATTCCATGAGAAGTCGGATATTTTGGCTGTGTGCCCACCATGGATAAACTGAAACAATGCAAGACGTTATATGATGTATTCCTACATTTGTGAAGTTTATAGCAGGTCGTTTTCCTAGATATAATGAAATAGGGTCAACCCTTTCACTACTGGGGGTGAAAATAAAGGGTGTATGCCCTTTAGGCATAAGGGCATCTCTGGTTGCCTCCAGCTCCACTGAGGTAAAAGGAAAGATAGTCAACATCTCCTTTTCCAAACAAGAGCCTGAAAGGGGTGGGTGCCTAGGGCTGTGTTCAGGCTTCACTACATTTCACTACACTACTTTCCTACAAAGCAGTGGCTGGCTAGAGTCCACAGCAAGGCAACAGCAAATCAGTTTGCGTACGCATCCAGTCCATTCGCGTCATACTTTAGGTTTTCCTACAAAACACTACAAACTCAAAGGGCCGAAGTAGAAAGTAGTGCAACATAGTACCAAATAATTTGGGTGAACCGCTACTGTAGTGATACATAGCACTTCGTAGTTATATGTAGTGCAGACTAAACACGGCCCTGAAATTATTACAAACGTCATACCAGTAATCAGTGCCTAAATCAAGGTTTCTGTATTTCCTGCTATAGTAAAAGCATGGCGTATGTTCGGATTTAAACTACAGTACGACACTCCATAAGCTCTGAACAAAAAAACTCACCAGTAATTCGGGAGGCCCATCTTCAGCATCTTCTGCAGATTGTTCCTCACCAATTTTGCTGCAAATCAGATATGGCTCAAATTAGACTTGTATTTCATAATCTCTTAGTCTGTTAGTAATAGCAGTTTTAATTTGATAAATAAAAATAATAATAATAAAAAAAAAAATTAAAAAAAATAATAATAAAAAAAATAAAAAATTTAATTGCAACTCAAACAACCACACAGTTTAAATTTGATAATAAAAATAATAATAAAAAAAAAAATTTGAATTGCAACTCGCTCTGTTGCAATTAGTTCTGTATCATCTCAGCTGGAATATTTCACCTACATGCATTTTTTCGCATCAGAAACAAAATCCCTATACATAAAACGGGTACTTCAGAATTTAAGCACTGGGCCTAATTTTGGATTAAAAGATTCCGTTTTAAAAGTGGCATTTTCCGTAATTAAGCCCGGGAACTAAATACGGGAACTCCCAGTACAGGCTGCGCAGAATATGTACAGTGACATCAACCATCACTGGGAACTCTCCGCTGCCATCTTGCTTGCGCGAGAAGTGTGCAAGCCGTTCTTTTCAATCCGTACAGTAATGTCACACATCTGTCCGAATAACACTTGGCAGTTGAAAAGAACATTCCCTATTGCTTGAAAATCTGTAACTTGCTAGTGCACATATTGTTGGTCTAAGTCAATGCAGGAATCTTTCGCCCAAATGCAACGACACAAGATTGCAGGTTGTAGTTTCGCCAGAGAGATCATATTTTACTCACCTCAAATCCCATACATGCAGTCTACGATCTGTTCCACTGGAAGCTAAGATGGTCTCATTGTGAGGCGACCATTGCACCTGAAGAAGAGAGAAACAAACAATGAATGTGACCTTTGTGACCTTCATGCACACACATTCTCAATAATAAAAACATCAGAACACAGCTGAACGTAAAAATCTGTAACTTTATTTGTAATAAAAAAAATTGGAGTTTAAAGATGATTTCAAGATTTGTTTTCACTTGTTCTACAGCTTGTCAGTTTAGGGCATGAGGAAACCCACAACATCCATATCATTGCATGTTGTAGTAAACTTATGAGTATCAGTCTCATGATGAAAACCGTATTGCTACAGTACTGACAGTGCATCCTATCAATATCGTGTCAGAAACGTAACTTTCGCAAACATTGATGCCGTGCTCCAGGTTAGAACCCAGAACCTTTGGCTTCAAAGTCCGAAGTTCTACTATTGCACCACCCGCATGTTCTTAATTGATATTTTTGCCCAAGATACAGTTTTCAGTTAACAGAACAAAGTTTTGTTAGAGAAAAGCAAATAGCAAAAAACTCAGACTCAATTCTTTTTAGTAGACTCAAGTCTGGAAGAGTGGCAAGTGTGCAGATAATTGGGTGGGATGGATGAAATCCAGAATTCCAAGAAAACTGTGATCTGAGAAGAAAACAAGCCCAGGACCCAAGCCACGTCCGGGTCAAATAGATCGACCTCTGGACAAATAAATAAGCAGATTTCTGTAGATCCACAGAAAATTGCCATGCCCATAAACTTTACATCAATAAACATATTGCTGAGTAAACGATGGCCATACCTGGAAGATTTCATCCTTGTGCGACTCGAATGAATGTAACTTAAGTTTGAGATTCCGCAAGTCCCACAGTGCCACAGTCTGGAAGGAAAATAAAGATGTACAAATGTCGAGAAGAAAGTCGGCAAACACTTAAAAACAATATTACACTGTAAGCATATGTGGACATGCTGAATAACTAATGTGCACATTATTATTATTATAAACATAACTGATTCAAGTGGGCGACGTCTATGGTCATCTTGGCCTAATTTCACGGCCGTCCAAACAACCGTGATCAGATTATTATTATGCCTGGGATTAATTATGTTCACTAATGCATTATATCCACATTCAAAGTACATCTGTGAATAAAGTTTCTACTCCAAAACAAAAACATTTAAAAATATATAAAAAATTCTTTGCTACTTTTGGTAATACAGTGCACCCTCAATATAGCATGGTTCGATACACAGCAGATTCGGATACAAGGTGGCGTCAGACGTGGATCCCATTTATATTTTTGTTATTTACCTGTATTATCGTATAAGGTGGGTACTATAACACGGGGGGTATGTCATTGACCCCAATTTCAGCGTTATATCGAGGGGACACTGTAATTCTAAAATAACCTTTGCTAATAATTTGAAAGTCCGAACACTTTACGTTAATAATTCTAAAGTTCTAACACAATTTCGCTAATAATTCTAAAGTTCTCGTACTTTATCAGCTGATCCGGTGGCCAGGATAAACTCGCTGTACGGGTTGAATGATAGACAGTTGACCTCGGCTGTGTGGGCGTCCACTGTGTGACTGGGTTTGTTCCGGTTGTTTGACCTCGTGTCCCAACTGTATCAACACATGTCACAATTAGTCACATACATCACAATTTCTTGAATCGATTGGTAACAATCAATTTCAGAATAAACTCACATCATCAATTTCAAGAAGTACTTACATCATCAATTTCTGATCATCTGCTACAGATCCAAATAAACTTTCATGTAAAAGATGCCACGCCACATCCTGGAAAGAAATTCAACGTATGTGAACGTGACTGTTCAGCAAAACCCATTTCGCATTTACACAAAACAGGACAGAAACACAACTCATAATTCCATAATATATTGCAAGTTAATGAAATGTACATCAAGGACGCACTGGTATTGAATTATTCATTCATTACTAAATAACTGATATTTTAGCGATTTCACCCCCACCCCCCATTTTTGTTTGGTTTGTGATTCAGAGCTGCTTTCAAAATTCTTTCACTTATATCACAGCTTATCAGTTTTGGGCAGGAGGAAAACCGCCAACCTTTGTAATAAACATGCAATCACCGGCTGGTACTAACGGGTTAAGGTTGATAACTGCATTGCCATGGTAGATTTTGATTGAATTATTGCTTAACGTTGCAGCGGGAACATCTCACCCATAGGTAGATAGTGCATGCTATCATGACTGCATCAGAAAGGCAACTTTCGCGAAGATCAATATCAGACTTGAACCCGGGACATTTGGGTCAGAAGTCCAACGTTCTACCATTGAGCTACCACCCGCAATTATCATCCTTGGACGTCTCCTTTTATGAACAAATTTGACAAGTAATCACTTTAGAGTTTACAAATCCAGCAGACATACCTCAACGACCGACGTGTGGCCAGTAAATATAGTGTGTGCTTCAATGACTCTGCCTTCTTTGGGGTTGTTGTTGATGTCCCACAAGCAAATTGTCTGTAAACAGAATTGTCGGAAAACATTGAAAAAATTTGTAAATTGATCACAAAACTTCAAGCACCATACATCTTACAAGTTTTAATGAGCAAAAAAAAAATAACAACATTAAAGAATACTTTGTGCACATCACAGTAAACGAATTTACGGCATGAACTAACATGCCAAACCTGTAGCGCAGTGTTGCAGTAAACCTGCAAGTACCAACTGGCACTGACAAAACCAAGGACGTTAACTGTGCTACAAGACTTTATACAAAGAATTCTATCATAACATCACAGAAAGTCATTCTGCAAACATAGACACTTTGTGAGAATTCAAACTTGAGACCTCTGAAGTCCGACGGTCTATCACTACACTACCACCCACCCATGTTCTCATTCTATTTTATCTTCTTTTTGAATTGAGGTTTAGATTCCTTCATATATATATATATATATCGCAGCTTGTCAATTTAGGTCAGGAGGAAGCCTGCAACAGCCGTAGTGCTGAATGTTGCAGTAAACATGTGAGCATTTTTATTTTTTTATTTTTTTTTTGTAATGGGGTTTATAGTCGCTTTCTAGGATCTTTAACAAAAATCACAACTTTTCAGTTTAGGGCAGGAGGAAACCTGCAACATATGTAGTGCTGAATGTTGCAGTAAACCTGCGAGCACCGGCTGGTAC
>JAUTBQ010194207.1:0-10138 GCA_032361185.1 Lepetodrilus ovalis | reverse complement strand
ACTGAATGATTTCCATATACATTGTCCCCTCGATATAAGGCTGTTCGATACAGAGCGGATTCGGATATAAGGCGAGGTCAGATGTTGATCCCATTTCTATTTTTATTATTTACCTCTACTATCTTATAAGGCTGGTACTATATGGACCCCAAATTCAGTGTTATACCGAGGGGACACTAGTTCCATACATTGCAATTCAAGGGACGTAATAATGGCTCAACAATGTTATGGTTTTAACTTGGCTTCAACAAAGTCTTCACAGCTATGTAGAAGGGATTCTATGGACATGTCATTGCTGAAATGCATAATATGTGTACAAATCAACAAACAAAGTTACACTTTTTGTGATGTTACTGGCAATAGAAAAGTTTTTCCATTCTCATCTCTATGGGTCAAAGATTCCTGCTGCTATGTAAAATAATAACTCGCTTATTCTATTGCTCACCGTTTAGACATGTTTAGAAGACCGCTTGCTCTCTGCTGTAGATAAATGTCAAAGTCATCCTGATTTTTGTTTTTGTCTAGACGGCTGACCCGCTGTTGAATTCGCTGGATCCGAACGGCTTTGTGATGTACCGCCTATACAGAGATGCCACCAGATATCTGGAAGGACATCATGTCAAGGTCAGTGCCCGGTGTGTCCAACTTGTCCAAGAAACTTGTCCACATGTGTCCAACTTTGTTTAAGGTCCTTGTCTCGCTTTGTCAAACTTGTCCCATTTTGTGCAAGGATTGTATCTTGCTATGTCCAACTTCGTTAAAGGATGTTGTCTTCCTTTGTCCAACTTGTCCAACTTTGTTCGAGGACTTAGTATCCAGTAGCCTGTAGACCATAGGACTGCTTGATTTGCAGAAAGCGGCTAGCGAAATCAGAACATCACGTGACGGCGAGATGGCAAATAAACCTGGCTCAGTCTACTAAGTAGACTGGGTTATTTTTTCAACTGGACTCTAGCCGAGATGCACCGGTCACCAGATACCGACGCAAGCGGCTCACTTCAGCTAGGAATTTGCCGGGTAGCTTGTCAAATAAAACGACTGAGCCGGCAGAAGTAGACCAAAGCGGCGCACTTTTACCTAGCCGGTTTGGCAAATAAAACGCCACTATTCAGTCATTTTCTATAGGATAACATCCTAGTTACCAGGGGCGAGGACATTGATTTCCACAAATCGACTGTTACGAGAATATTTATAAAATAGCAATCCAATCAAGCTTTACAAAAGGATATAATTTGCAGGTTGTACAAATGTTAATTTCTCTGAATATTTTATGTGTGCTTCGTAGTAGATGTCTACTGTACTTCTGGCTCTTAATTAGTTGCGTTTTGTATGAACGAATGTATGCATGCATGAGTTAGATGATGAATATGTATAATGATATTCACTGGATCTATGCTGATGGATGTTGCATTGTAAATGTTGGTCATTATCATAAGTAGATAGCGTGTAATGATTATTATTTAGAATTCACCTACTATGAAGCTCACATAAAATATTCAGAGAAATTAACAATTTGTACAATCTGCAAAATATATTTTTTTGTAAGGCTGTAGCTTGAATGGATTGCTATTTTAGAAAGATTGAAATATACCTGTAACCATTTTTACTACATTTGGTTGCGCTTAGTCACATTGTGTATACAAATCTTTATCATGTCTAGATACATAGAGAATACTAAACAAGTGTCCGTAACGAGTTGTTTTCAATTCGTATTTATTGAGCGAAAGCGAGTTAGATACATTTTTTTTTTAAACCAACGAGTTGTAAGATAAATGGTATCTCAATGACACGAGTTTAGTATTATATTTCTTACACACCATTAGAAATTACTTTTAATCGTGAAAATTAGCTGCATTTGAAGATTGCAGGCATATGACCATGTGACCTTTGTCTTGTTGCTACGCCTACGGTCCAGGAGCAGCCAATCAGCAGCCTTAAAAAGTGATAACAGACATATGTGTGATACCAAATAAATATCACACAGTGATCTCTTCAACCGGGGTGTAAGAAAAATGTATTTTGTTGTGGTCATAATAAGTAGACAATGTACACATACTAATATGAGATCTACCTAGTTTTTAAAACCTATGTTATCGTAGATATATTTGAAGAGTGATGGTTTATTATGTTAAACTGTAAAGTTGCAAATGCGCTAATAGCATCTTTGGACAACATCAAATGTCTATAAATATTGATTTATTTGTTGTTTTTTAACTGCTAGATATTCTTGGCCATGCATGAAAGATATAGATTCTGGTGGTTTTGCAGGGAATGTTTTTGTACACAGATATAGCTGTAGTAATGTTAGCCCTGATGGCAATTTTTAAAAATCAATATACAAATGATAATGAAACCAAAAACAAGACATTAGACAAAAATAACAGTCCTTAAAATAGATATTATATGAGAAAATAATGTGATCTTTTGTAGTATAATTTAATGTTTTCTCAAAGACAGATTCGTTTACAGACCACGTCGTTCAATCATAGACAATAAGTGCCCCATAATTGCATGGCCATCAAGTCTGAAAATGGAGAGTGATAATCCATTGTAATTTTATTGATTTCTCGTGTAGGAAAACAACTTTGTGAAATGATGATAGAAAGATGAAAGTCCAGCTCCAATTATTTTCTAAATCTAAACTTTATGCAAATTTTATTTGCGTCAATCTTAGAACCTTTTAAAAAAAATATCTATTTGTTTATCTGTATCCATAGAAATTGATCTGTTCCGTGAACGATTTCCAATAGGGTAAGTTGACACGAGATAGCCAAAGATTCAGTAAAAAATCTGGTGACATAAACTGGTCAAACATCTAAATGCACTACGCATTCACTCTACCGACTCTATCCCATTGTGATATCACATGGAAATGTGACGATGCAGATGTCATCTGTAGTAACAGTCGCAAGCCTCGCAAGCAACCGCACAATAATCTTCATGAAATATGGTCTACTGATATTTTTCTGGTTTACATTCATGGGAATATTTTGTGTCAAAACTGTTGTTTCCAAATCATGCCATGTCGATTTTAATTAAACATGGCACTGATTATCAAATATCTAATGATATATCTCGGATTAGGTGTTCTCATTTGTACTATGCTATTGACATCATTTAGAGTTACTCACCCATGAATTCTCTGTTGGAAGCTACCAAAAGTTACCAGTCTAATACTAATTGGGAATTCCTTAACAAGTTTGATTGATAAAATTAAGCTTTTTTTTTATTACTTAGCTAAATTTCAGACTGAGTTGATTAATTAATAGATCTATTAATAAAGTTTTCTGGCTTAGCTCAATTTCAGTGATTAAAGTCACAAAACTAAGCAGTTTATAAGATACAACCCCAAGGTATCATTTTAGTCAGTAATTTAATGTCATCCTGAAAACAATTAGTCAGAACTTCAGATAGTTCCTGAAATTGTTACTAAACCATTCCATGCTATATTTCTTCTTATACATCCTGTACGTATTTATGGGTCAATGATTGTAGCATTACAAGAGTTTTAACCCATTAGTACATATACTGAGTTCTAACTCTTGTAGGTCTACAATTATTCCATGATGTTTTACGACTGAGTTATCACTTCACTGAACCGTTCCATGCTATGTAAATTATTCTCACTCACATCCGATATGTATTTCTGATGTTTTTGCCCAACAGCTTCAATCGTGCCTTTGTCGCAAATAGGTGAAAGATTCCAGCAGTGACGTTAAACTCCATAATCACTCACTCACTCGATCACGTGTTCCATTTGCTTCCTCAGGACTTGTCGTGTTTGAATCGAGACCTGTCCAAGGTGATCGTGATCGACTGGAACAAACGGTCGTACCAACTGAACCCCAGCAATGCCTTCCCTATCAAGAAGTGGACCGGCAACGAGGACGACCGCACCCTCATCGACCTTGCCCACTTCCTCAAGAGTGAGTTGGATTCTTGAACTTCTTCTTCTTCTTCGTCTACTTATTTTTATTTTCTTCTTCTTTCATTTATTCATTCTATCTCCAAGATTTAAGAAACCTCAACTGATAAAACAAAATAAACCTGTTTTCTACATTGTCGAAATATTCAGTTAACATGAAGTAAGCTTAAATATTTCAAATGAAGCTTTAAAGGCATACAATCACGGTTTGTTAACATAATTCATGGTCAAACATATTTTCCCTGAATGCATGTCCGTTTGATTTGTCTACACAAGTATAATTTGCAACAAGCTCCATTTTCTGCATGTCCGGTTGTTTTTTCAACTTTCATATTGTATATTTTGGTAGTTTTTATACATTGTGATTTAATGTATGCCTTTAATTAGTGAACGGCTGTTTTAGCTGATTGGTAAAAGCGATGTAAATATGTGGAGTAGAAGTAGCAGGATTTTCAATTACAACTTGCCCGCTCTCTCGCACCATTTCTCTCAATGATAAAGGTAACCTAAGGGCAAGTAGAAATTCATAACATTTGTTATTTATCACTAATCGGGCGAGTAAGTTTAAAAGTTGGTTGCTATCACTGAAGCTGTGCCTTTGATTTCATTAGTGAACGGATGGTTTAGCTGGTGAGATTGGTACTGAACGGATGGTTTAGCTGGTGAGATTGGTACTGAACGGATGGTTTAGCTGGTGAGATTGGTACAAGCAATTTAAATATGTAGAGTGGAAGTTTGTGCACTGGGAAATTTATGTTCGAGGAGGATGACAATTCCAATTTCCCAGTTTTATGCAGACAGCAATTTGTCATCGTCACGTGACCGATGTTAGGTACATGGTTACAGAGGTGTGCGCACTCAGTATGCACATGAAATAACATTGGGTCAACGGACACAGACAACGAAGGGCTGACAAATACATGAATTGTTTAGTAATTGTTGGGATAACATTGTCTTCTTATCTAAGTGGAAGAATCTTGGAAGCAAGTCTAAGCCCAATTAATAAAAAATAAAATCAAATGACTCATCCAGTTGTTGGTGGAGTGTAGATTGAAGAGTGGGTGTGGGTGTAAATGTGTGGGTGGGTGTTGGTGTAAATGTGTGTGTGGCTGGGGAGAGTTGGGTGGGGGGTGTGTAAATGTGTTTGGGTGGGTGTGGGTGTGTGTGCAGTACCACCTTCACTACCATTTCATAAATATTTTGTTACATTATTTTCTTTGCAACCAATATGCTTTTATATTTAATTATTATGACTCTGTGTTCCCTCCTATACACAAACTGGATAAATTAAATATTTTTTATTCTTTTTTTTGCTTTAAAACCACAACACCTGGCTATATTGTGATTTAGGTATTAAGAACCCAGACGATACCTACAGCTTTGTCAAGTTGTTGGTGATTAATAGGTGATTCACAGACATTCCTTTGGATTAAACGGCTTGTTCTGAAGCCTGTCTACAGAGAGAGACAGTTCAGAGGTCAATTGTAATTAGTACCCTACCCTGGCAGACCGCCCATGACTAGGGATTCAGGTACAGAACTGGCTAGACATGTCCAATGTATTAGAATAGAACGTGCTTGCGAAAGTTAGCTTTCCAACACGATCATGATAGGATGTGCTGTATGAACCGTGGCAGTGCATCTATCATCCTTGCTCACAGGTTTACTGCAACATTTAGAGCTACAGGTGGTGCAGGTTTCCTCCTGCCCTAAACTGACGAGCCATGATATACATGTAATCGAAAGAATCTTGAAAGCGGCTAATAACTCCAATTTACAAACAAACAAAAAAAATATAATAAAACTATGAATATTTGGCGAAATATAAACGAAAATCTGATGCTAAAACTATTGTTTATATTAAACCTCCCCATTCCTCTGTGCTAAAGAAATACATGCACTATGTATTCTTGTTCATGTACTATAATAAATCATTTAATATTTTTCCTCTTTTATGCTGAAATTTTTGTTGTGCACCATTTGCTTAAAGAGCAAGGCCAAATGGGAAATATGTGAGTGTTTTGTGTCAAGTTGATAATATACAAAGCATGTGTAGTGGGAAATTGAACTGGAATTCTTTTTGGAGAAAAATGTAAAATTAATATGGCAAGTGGACACGTGCCAAATAGACACATAATATGCCTTAGGTTACGGTTCTTGTATGTTGTAAACCACAAGCTTTTTTAAAATAGATCTGCCTAACGATAGCATGAATTCACTCTTACACAAGATTTCTCTTGCCGATTACGTAGGATAGATACAGGGCTCCAGACTAACTTGTTGAGTTACTTGCCTGCAGTGTTAGTCAGGGCAAGTTGCAAAGGCAACAACATTGCAATACAGTGTCCCCTCGATATAACATGGTTCGATATAGAGCGGATTTGGATATAAGGCTGGGTCAGATGTGGATCACATTTTTATTTTTGTTATTTACCTGTACTATAATATAAGGCTGGTACTATAAGGCATGTTATGGAACCCAAATTCAGCGTTATATTGAGGGGACACTATGTCCAAAAAATAGGTTGTCCGCGGTGCAATTTAACTTGCCCCTGTACATTGGGCATATGTTAGTCTAGTGCCTAGAGATAGACATGTGTGTTAAAACCAGCATTTCCAACCAATGATTGATAATCAGACTCAGAGATGCGAGTCTACAACCGTGATTTAGAGGAAGAGTTTTGCTAACATTATAAGCCTATCTGGCAGCTTGCATTATTAGGCCAAATTAGTGGTATGCAGGTGAGGATTTTGTCAGGAAATGTGCGAGATGGAACTTAATTTGCTTGAGATTAGCGCTGATTAGTTTTAAAACAGACGACAATATCTGGGAGTGCATTCCCTTTTTTAAAACTTTAAAAAAACTTTTAGTGCCAATCTTCATGGAACAATGTTCTGATTGTCAGCCAAGTGATGCACGTGCAGTTGCAGCTTTTCATTGGTCAAAAGTTGCACTGTGCCCAATGTAAGGGGAGACAAACAATGTCCATTTTCATTTCCTGGCTATAATGTAGTGCAGTGGTAGAACGTTGGTCTTCGGAGCGAAAGGTCCTGAGTTCAAATTCCATCCCACAGGGGCCTAGGCATCAATGTTCGTGAAAATTACATTTCTGACATGATATTGATAATTATAAGATGCACTGTCTGTAGAGTGGCATTACAGTTATCATCCTTGGTCTGTCAAGTACCAGTCGGTGCTCGTATGTTTACTGCAACATGCAGCGCTACAGATGTTGCAGGTTTCCTTAGTTAAAGATTCTAGAAAGCGACTCTATACCCCATTTAAAGATATACAAAATAAAATAAAATAAAAAAATTTAAAATATTGTTCATAAAAATACAGCTTTACGTACACATGTAAATACCTTTTCATTTCTATTTCCTCTTTTGTGCATACTATTCTCTCATCTTCTGTGTTATGTTATATTATTAAAATGAATATTATGTAAATACTCAGGAACAGACTTTTTCTAAGTTGGTATAACTTGTGTCCAGTCCTTTTCCTTTGTGAATAAAATACGTTTAAACTAAAACACAACAAGGAACACAACGTAGTGAGCAATGTCTCTCGTCTCCTTGTTGTAGCCGTGGCCTCCAGTGGTGTTGAAGACATCCGCCCCGTCATGGAGTACTACAGCCAGTTTGACGACCCCATCGCCATGTTCAAGGAGAATCAGAAGAAGCTGCAGGTACGTGAAGAAAACTTTGACTTGAGCATGAAATCGTACTCGAGAAAGATTCGTAATCTCGAGGCCAGTTTTGAGGCACAGAAAATATTATGGGTGGCCTTTGAGAATCAAAAATGGTTGATTGAGCATGAAATCATACTCAAGAAAGTTCCATAATTTGATGACCAGTTTTGGGGCCAGCGAGAACATGGGAAATAATAATAGGGGTGGCTTATCAAGAGGCAAAAGTTGTAAGATTTTCTGCTCGGTTTAACTGTTTACCCCAGTCATGACAATTCTTTTGTTCTCAGGCAGAACAGAGCCGACAAGTTCAGCTAGAACAACAACAGAAGAAAGCATCATGGAGCATCAACCCATTCCGTCGCTGATTGATCAAATTTCATCAGTAACCTTTCCTCTGATTGGTTGAATTTCACCAGCAGTCCTCACTGCTGATTGGCTATTACTCTCAGTAACTCTCTTGCCTCTGATTGGTCAAATTTCACCAGTAGTCCTCGCCTCCGATTGGCTATATTCATCAGTAACCATGCCTCTAATTAGTCCAATATCCCAAGTAGTCCTCGCCTCCAACTCAGCAGTCTCTTGCCTCTGATTGGTTAATTTTTGTATAATTATATGGTGTTATCTTCTCACCTCCCCAATACCTATGTCTGCTAATCTCAACTGAGAGTCATTTTGCCTTCCATAATCTTTCTGATCTTACCGTCAACACAATACTTTTGAGCGAACTGAAACTAATTCCTTACATAAACACGTCATTTTTAGGATCATATTACTCATTAGACATTGAGCATGTAAAATCTAATCAATTGTCTATTTTAATATTTACTTTAGCAACCGTCAAGTCATAAATATTATTTTAGTCAATTAGGCCATGGTTATTTTATTCCATCTTTTACGGATCCATTAATTTTTTCGATTTTGACAAGTAATTTTTTTATTTTTTTTTTTTTATTTTTTTTTATATATTCTACCGACAGTGAGTTGGTCCTCAGAAAATTGTTATAATAAATGGCAATGGAACAACAATCATTGAACGTGAACACATTTGATTGGTTAATTGATGAATATATAATATTATGACAAAAATACACGTATCATTTATAAAAATCACTGCTATTGACAAGTAGTAGTTTGAAATCAATTGTACTTACAAATCTGAATAATTTATATGTAATGGTATATAATGCAATTCTTGACAAAAGTACCACAGAAAAATCTATATACCAGGGAATCAAATAACAATGGCCTTACAAGATTTAGGTTTAGAACTTACTGAAGAAAAATTAAGTTTCAAACTATTGCTACGGCTTTCTCTACCTATTCCTTTTCAGGATATGAATGTAAAATGAAATCACTTTCACATTGTGGTATATCACTTTTCACTTTTTGTTTGGTCGCGAGTTATAATAGCGTACATTATGCTGTCCACTGTGTTTTATCTTAGCAGTGTTGGTATCCGTAAATATCCCAAACTATCCCCTGTCATGTCTCCTACATCTATACATGCTCAATCTATTATCAACAAAGTGCAAACTTTCAGATAATAATTTTTTGCAGGAAATATTTACCACAAGCTTTTTCCAATATCAAGCTGTTCATCAATGATTATGTTATATTTGTATAGAGTTTAGTTATACATGTGCTATGCAGTTTTAGAAATTCATAAAATAATCTGGGTCATTCTCCAAATGATGTTCAAATGATCCCAGGACCCTTTTAGATTTTGACATTGCTATGTGTACAAACTTGTTATTATGTTGTACTTAGTTTAATAAAGTAATAGGCAGGCCTAAAAATTGCGTACAACAGGAAGTTTCCTATCATCAAACTTCCCAGTATTTTGTGTTTCATCTCTGGATCTAAATGTCCCAGAATCAATGTGAAAATAGTGCCCAGGATGGCATTGATTAGTGATAAAATCAATATGTATATATATATCTATATATTATAACAATTGGTGTTTAAAGATTTGTTGTGGTATAACCATTGTGTGTTGTTTCACATCGCTGCGAATTAAATCGAGCATTACGACACAGCTTGTTAAAACATGGGTGGTTAGCATAGAGTGTCATAATAGTATGTTATGTTGTTCATTTGATAGTTGCTAATATACGATCTACGTATTACTTGTAACTTTATGCCAGCATTAACCCCCCTCCCTGCTGGATTAGGCACAGACACAGCTCTTTAGGGCATCTCCGGTTGCCTGCTGTAGGGAGAGGGTTAAGTATCCACTAAGACATTATACTTCACAATTATTTTATGGAATGAAAAAAATATAATTTATTTTTTATTACCTAACCAAAATTCAAAATTATAAATTGTTGAACCATTAATAAAAATAATAAAATCAGTTCATGTAGCAATTGCCAATTATTTTGACACCATCCAAAAGACGGAACAGTCAAAGTGCATTATTTTGCATTTGTTGGTTCACTCCTTTACATACATGCTCTCCTGACAGCGATAGCACATCAGTCTGTACTATACGCTGTCACACTACGAGGGTTTTCGTGTGTTCA
>JAUTBQ010194196.1:0-10139 GCA_032361185.1 Lepetodrilus ovalis | reverse complement strand
AATAGTAGATAAGCTTATATCAACCATAGTAGTGAGGCTCATTTAATTAAAAGCAAGGAGGCTCATATCAACAATAGCAGGAAGGTACATCTCAACAATAGCAGGGAGGCTCATCACAACAATAGTAGATAAGCTTATATCAACCATAGTAGTGAGGCTCATTTAATTAAAAGCAAGGAGGCTCATATCAACAATAGGAGAGAGGCTCATATTAGCAATAGCAGAGAGGCTTATCACAACAATAGGATGGAAGTTCATCTCAATAATAGCAGGGAGGCTCGTCTCAACAATAGCAGGGAGGTTCATCTCAACAATAGTAGAGATGCTTATCACAACGCTAGGAGGGAGGTTCATCCCGATGATAACAGAGGCTTATCAAAACAATAGCAGGGAGGCTTCCTAACAACAGCAGAGAGGCTTATATCAACAATAGCAGAGGGACTAATCTGAACAATATAAGGGAGGCTCATCTCAACAATGGCAGATAGGCACATTTCAACAATATCAGAGAAACTGGTCTGAAAATAGCAGGAAAGGTAAACTGAACAATAGGAAGGACCTTCTAGGACAATAGTCTACACATGGACCTGGGAGTTTACTGATCAGCCTGGATGTACACGGTCAAATAGGTTTAAATGAAGATCGAGGCCTACTAGAATTGGTTGGACCCGATAGAAACAATACCTGGTCTACGCTGTGAAGCCACCCAAACAGTGACAGTTCCTCATACAATACTACTGAAGGACTATACTTGTAATTGAGCACCTAGACTATTAATAGTCTCAGAGGATGAAAGTAAATATTTTGTTATAAATTCTACTGATGGATATATTTGTATATGAAAGGAGCCTCTGAATTTCTTTAACCTCTGTTCCCTAAAAAAATCTAGACTTGTTTTTGTCCATGGGAGATATTTAGATTAGCAGTATTAGAGAACAGTGTCTGTGAGACAGACTAGTGAGCACCGTACACTGACCGTACACTGGCCGTACACTAGCCCCAACCTGTCCTGTGTCATCCCCTCGTGTACCAGGCGCCGTGTAGACAGAATCCCCTACAAGCTACATGAGCTAGGTCCGACCACCTGCGGATACATACCTCTGTAAAACAAATCACATGACAAGGGCCACACGCCACTGGCAAGTTGAGACATTATTTACGACCTGGTGGTCAGTCACACTTGACCTATGGCCATTGTTTTGGACCCCCCTCCCCCGACCAAATCACTTGACCAGTCGACAGACTAGGACTCAGTTGAAACGACTGAAGGATGCTTATGTATTCTTGGTTCCTACTGGGTATTTGGACTTAGAAGAATTAGGAGTTGTTTTATACAGTTGGTTATTCCCAGCATTTTCGGCATATTATAGTGGTCTACCTGTGTTGGAATGATAACCTATTAAATGTACGTGTCATTGCAAAACAAGTGATCCAAGGTACCAATGAATGGTATTATTGTATAGATCTATACCTCCATGGCATCTGAATATTCATTGATATATGACGGGAACATCTATACAGAGTCCCTGACTGTAAACCTGCTCAATTCACCTACTGAATGGTATTTGGCATTAACTGAATATTCATGCAGAAGTCTTGCAGACACAGATACACAGACTGGAAACATTGGTTGCATAACAAAGTTGTTGTATGTTATCGTTGTACTTGAACGATAATTAATTGCCCAAACTATTAGCTAAGGGAAGCAGATGGTCAAACCTCTATTTATTTACCCCAACTATTAGCTCAAGGAATCAGATGGTCAAACCTCTATTTAATTACCCGAACTATTAGCTCAAGGAATCAGATGGTCAAACCTCTATTCAATTGCCCAAACTATTAACTTAGGGAATCAGATGGTCAAACCTCTATTTAATTACCCGAACTATTAGCTTAAGGAATCAGATGGTGAAACCTATATTTAATTACCGAACTATTAGCTCAAGGAATCAGATGGTCAAACCTCTATTTAATTACCCAAACTATTAGCTCATGAAATCAGATGGTCAAACATGGGTTTAAATATATGTTGCATTATATGTAATTATTATCTGCTATCCATTAGTTTCTGTTCTCTGAAAGAGTCGGTAGCTTCATTTTAAACATACAAAGTCAAACATAATTATATGATTGCAATCAACCTATTATGTATACGTTTTCATTTTCAGAAACTAAAGAATTTAGAAATTCCTTACAAATTTCAGGGAGTTTAAAATCACTGTCAAAATTTAGAGGAATTTCTACATTCCTTAGTTTTGAAACTATAAAGATTTCCTGAGCGAATAGAACTGATTGCAATCATACAATTAAGCTTGACTTTGTATGTTAAACCAAGGAATGTACAGATGCTCTCGTTTTCCAGGGGCCCGTTGCTTAGAACAATTGTAGCCTACAATAGTTGTAAGTCAATCTTTCGGAACCTGCTTCAAATGTAAGTCTGGTTACATGAACCACTTTTATCGCTACAATAGTTTCAGCTAACCATATCTTCAAGCACTGTACTGTAGTGATAAAAGTAATTTGTGCAATGGACTTAAACTTGTAGCGATTTCCGAAATTTGGACTTACAACTATTGTAGGCTATTCTTCCGAGCAACGGGCCCCAGGGGGTATGCTGGTCTTCATACATGTGGAACCACTGAAGATAAGCTACCAGGTCCCTGAACGAGATTTAAACTCAGAAATGTCAATGTTTAAGTCCAATACTGTACATTGCACACATGAAAACTATAATAGCCATCATTGGGAGAGAAACTACATTAACATTAAGAGCAGCTTCCGCCATTGATCTGCACAGACGAGTGTAGAGCACAGGTGTATGTATACAGATAACAGGTACACAATTAAATATAGCATCTGTCACTGTCCGTATACAGGACTGTTAGCGTGCAGTCCATATTGTAGCTGTCCCACGTGACTCTCCTCAGACATTTCTTGTAACGGACGAGTTTAGTAACACTCTTATAAGATGAACAAGTTTGTTTTTGTACATTTATTTTTAATTGAAGAAATGCATGTAGAAGCATACCCGATATATTATATTAGTTAACGTCAAACTGGTCTGATGCACGTTTGCTTTGTCAATTATTCAATCTTCCAATTATGTATAACCTGACTTCACTTGTGAGCTTATTAAGGTAAGTTGCACCCTACCTCTACTAGGAATTTGTAATCATGGTAATGGATGGTATAAATAACCCACACACATATTTCCAGGGGAGAATATTATCACACGTAAAGTTTGAAATCACTGAAGAAAATGAATGTCATCATTGGGTGTGTGTGGAGTTATTACCTGCAATTGTAGTTATTACTTGCAGTTGGAGTTATTACCTTCAATTGTAGTTATTACCTGCAATTGTAGTTATTACCTGCAATTGTAGTTATTACCTATTACCTGCAATTGTAGTTATTACCTGCAGTTGGAGTTATTACTTGCAATTGTAGTTATTACCTGCAATTGTAGTTATTACCTGCAGTTGGAGTTATTACCTAGATAGTACTGTCTGTGGTTATGCAATTACACCCATAGTCCTGACAAAGTAAATATTGTACAATAATACGAACATCCGTTTCATGAACGTACCCGTATGTGTTGCACAATTTGATTTCCATTAAAATAATAAGCATTATACACTTAGACCAAATTCCATTCTTAGTGAATATTGTGAATTACTAATATGCTAAAAACTGTTTCATTAAGATATGAAGTACCGTCGAAGTAGACCAAATCTGTTCCAGTAAACTTGAGTAAGCAGTATGGTTACAATTTCTACAAGAGAGTGTTCCAGTAAAGTATTAAGTATTGTAATAATACAACCTATAAGACACGTTAATCAGTTGTATCAATAGACTGACAAAGTACTTCTCCAGTAAATTAAACAGTATGGCTACAATTTTACAAGAGACTGTTCCAGTACAGTATGAAGTATTGTAACAATACAGCCAACGACATTTCCAGGGAAGTAAGAAAACTGGCTACAATTTGACCCGATAATGTTCCAGTAAAGTACGAGGTATCGTTTCAGTTCTACCAGAGACCAATAATGCCTGTTCCTGTGAAACAACGTGTAGATGGTGGCAGAGATTGCGCTCAGATGAACACGTCGATGGAGACGTACAGCGCTCAGTGGAAGGGTAGATGTCCATTATGATAGGTCTGGGTAGAGTTTGTAAATCTTACGTAAATTGACTGAGACCTGGGCGCTGGAGCCAACTTCAGACACAACATGTCAACCACACTCATCACGAATGTACACATGCTGGTGTGTTATCACACCCTACATCACTGAAACACACCGTGAAGAACCATCAATGAAAACAAACAATCGGCTGAAAGATACACATTATTCTTTTGTGGGACAAAGAGTGAATTGCAGAGGGAAATCTATAGGCAACAATACACTGGATAACAGAGGGCAATCTACTGGCATCAGTTCTGGGAGATCAAATGGCAATCTGCAAGCAAAAAGACTTAGGCAACATGGGAGTCTGCAGGCGGCAATGCCTGGGAAATAGTGAACTGACCAAACTACTTTGAATACATTAGGAAATCTGCAGTAAGCAATACGGTCTGGACAACAGGACAATCTACTGCTATCCATTCTTGGAACTCAGGGAACAATATACAAGCAACTGTACCAGGGAAACAAGAGGGCAATGTACTGGAAACAATATTTAGGAAACACGGCAATTTGCTGGCAGCAATACGTGGGAAACAATCTACTGGCAACACCACCTGGAATACATGTAACAGGGTGTGATATACGATGCTCCTAGTAGTCTATTGCCAGGGGGTTTACCCCTTTGGCTCAGTCGGTAGAGCGTTGGACTCCAGAAACTCTGGTTTGTCCTGTGACACACATAAGGCAATCTGCAGCAAGCAATAAGGTCTGGAAAACAGGACAATCCACAAGAACATACATAAGACCCAGGCACAACCACTTGTAACTATTGTTGTTTATGGTGCAGAGCGGAACAATGATTGCGAGATTCGACAGTTTAGGTTTAAGTACGTTTATTTCTCTGGGTAGAGTGTGTATTGCTCTGAGATATCTACGTGGAACACATGTATTATCCAACAGAGACAGTACCGTATAACCTCCCTACTGAGCATATTTACAGTAATCTGAGCTATCATGACATTATATAATCAGATTCTACACACAGATAGGAATCTGATGGACAATAGAACAAAGGAAAGACAACCGAGGGACATCACAGGTAACACTAACTATTATTATTCAGTTATTCTATGGTATGTCCTAGTGAATATCAAGAATACAAGCTAAAGTACAAAGTATAAAAACAATCCAATCCCCTTACTAGATCTGCATGTAATAGCTAAAAAAAGAAGGTTTATTTACCACATATGGAAAACATGGAGGAAAGCATGTAAAACAATTTATACATAACATAAGAGAGAAAGTTCCTCTTGGGCATTAGTGACATTTATATCAGAAACTGTTTCCAACTTTGATGTTGAAAGATGAAATTTTCATAACAATACAATAAAATGTGATGTATTCAATATGTGGTTTCCAGAGTCATGTATTGTATCAACTAAACAAAATACAAATATTGGTGTAGCGTATAGAAAGACATGTATTTTTAGATAATATCCTCAAAAACTTGGATGTTGTAAAATAGAAAATATCAATTATTTTTCTACTGCTATTCATTATTCTAATTCAAATATTCGAGATGCAAATAGGTTAAACATTTACTATAGCTTCTTTCACTGGATGTCTATAACATAATTAGTGCATGTTGATCTAATACTGTCCTTATATGAACGAAGGGTGATAATTCTGTACATTGCACCTCAATTAATACCTCTGTACATTACACCTCAATTATTAGCTCTGTACATTGCACCTCAATATACGCTCTATACATTGCACCTCAATTATGATCTTTGTACCTTGCACCTCAACCATACACTCTGTACCTTGCGCCCCAACCATAAGCTCTGTGCATTGCACCTCAACCATAAGCTCTGTACATTGCACCGCAATCATACAATCTGTACATTGCGCCCCAACCATAAGCTCTGTACATTGCACCTCAACCATAAGCTCTGTACATTGCACCTCAACCATAAGCTCTGTACATTGCACCTAAATCATACACTCTGTACATTGCACCTCAACCATAAGCTCTGTGCATTGCACCTCAACCATAAGCTTTGTACATTGCACCTCAATCATACACTCTGAACATTGCACCTCAACCATAAGCTCTGTGCATTGCACCTCAACCATAAGCTCTGTACATTGCACCTCAATCATACACTCTGTACATTGTACCTCAACCATAAGCTCTGTGCATTGCACCTCAACCATAAGCTCTGTACATTGCACTTCAATTATAAACTCTGACAAGCAGAAGATGACAAAGTCCACAGGGTTTGACCTCAGAACATTCCGCCTGACGTCTGGTGCAACACCCACTGAGCTATCCCGCACTCACGTATAGGTCACACCATGGACACCTTACACCTTACACCAGTGCTATACACACTCTTACAAGCAGACAATTCTACATCTTTATTGGCTATTACACTTAAGGAGATGTGCAAAATTGGCAAGTTTATAGAAATTCTGGAAGCAAAGTTTATGAATTTGTCACCTGTAAACATGTCTAGTCTGAATTGTGGGAAATGTTATCTTATAACTCATGAAAGTGACATTGAAGATTCCTAGGAGCTCTTGTAAAAACATAGACGTTTAACATATATTGGAAATTGTTATAAATTGTTATGTTTAAAACCCATGAATTCTAGTAGTAGTACCACATGATTCATTTAGTTCTATTTCTTTTGTTACCTTTTCATAAATACCCACACTTGTGTTTCTATGTTGTCAGTTTCAAGAATTATCAACTCGTATAAATAGAAAAGTCAACAATGAATTATTTTTACATGTATGCGTGTATTATGCATGTGCGTGTATGTGCGTGTGTGTATGTGTGTGTGTGAGTGTGTGAGTGTGTGAGTGAGTGTGTGTGTGTGTGTGTGTGTGTGTGTGTGTGCGTGCGTGCGTGCGTGCTTCTCCCCCCTCACCCCCACTGGCCACACACCTGTAGAAGTGTAGTAGTGTAATGATGATGATGCAGAAGCCACCACTGATGTGAAGGTAAGTGGTGGGAAAGTAGCATGAATGTAAAAGTGATTATCAGTTGGCTACGATGAGCTAGAACCGATGTGTAAGCGATTGAGTAAGGACGATGACTTCCTGATTGGTGGCGTTATTTGCCGCTGATTTACAGCTCTATGTATCTACAATCTGAGGTGGTGGGAGTGGTGGGGGAGAGGAGAGTGGGGGTGGGGTGGGGTAGGGCATGTCGTATCTGTTGGATGTTGATCGGGGAGCGATATAGAGTTGAGTACTCAATCTGGAGGAATAGTTAGTATATGGGGGAAATGTATTGTTGGGAGAAATGCTCGCATGGGTGATAGCGAGCTGAGATTTTTACTAACATACTTCTACCTGCCTATTGTCTGTAGCGGTGACATGATAATAAGAACTCTATATGATGGTTCCATCGCAAAGAAATGGAATCCAATCAAGAGGTTACTTTCATGTGAAAACAAACATCTATGCCAAATACAACCGTTCTATACCCGCTGAGAAAATACTCAAGCAATTGACAGAAGTTTAAATTGAGAATCCTTGTTTTTACATTGAGAACTAATAACTTCCCCAGTAGGCTACAGTTTAAATTGTTATCTACTTCACAGTGTTGCCCTTCTGTCTATCTCTGAATATCTCTCTATGGCCCCCTCTGTCTATTTCTGTCAGGGGAATCAGCACTGTCTTAGCATCATCCCATCACACTCTCAGCAGCGATCACAGAACAATGACCAGCAATACCCAACAACAGCCTATCTGTTGCCGCACCAACATGAAGACGTACAAATTAACTACATTTCATTTGCAATAGATTCTATATCTTTTCACTCATTCGAATATTAGTATCTTAGACCGCTTGCCTGTCTGTACTGTGTACAGTGTACAGACATATATCTGATCTTCTGATTCCTCGCTTTGTTCAGCTGCTATTTTTCCATCTCTGTATATAATAGCTACATCCAGGGTATCCTTTCACAAAATCTTATCTACTAAGATACTGGTAGCGCTCTCTTAGCAGTGTATTAGCTATCGGCAAAGCTAGCGCTACCACTCTCTTAGTGGATAAGAGAGCTTCGTGAAAGGATACCCTGGACAATATGTCACACATTCCAGGACAATATGTCACACATTCCAGGACAAGATGTCACACATTCCAGGAAAATATGTCACACATTCCATATGTCACACATTCCAGGACATCGTATCACAAGACTCCGGACCCAGATTTCTCTAAAACCCTAACTCAGCAGAGATTAAGAACTCAGTTGTAAATGGACTCAGCTGTTTTCTCTTGAGATGCAGTTTTCAGTTCACAATTGGAAATGCTTTTTATTTCGAGAATGCAAATTGCTGAGTTTTCTCAAAATTGAGTAAAAACTCAGACTTACGTTTTTTTTAGTGACTTCAGTTTGTTTCTAGAAATAGGGCGCAGGGCACTACGTCACATATTCCTTCTATTGTGACCTGCTAGTGGTGCCCTTGTCTGGGAACCTCTCACAACTGACAGTTTTCATGTAGCCAATCAACTCGTATCCGTCAACTTGTGACCGGTGTAGTTTTATTAATTCAGAAAATCCGTTCACGTATAAAACATGAAAACTGTTAACGCGAAGCAAGAGGGAGTATTTAGAACTCGTGCTTCTTCTGCTGATGGGAGCGTTCCTCATCTCAAACAAAAAATGCTGAACGAGACACTTTAAATCATTACATTTGTTGACAAATGTAATATTTCACAACTCCATCGAGGCTAAGTTGCCTGGAGATTGAGATTGGTGTGTATTATCACTGGTTGCACACAGAACTGAGATAGCCAGGGAATACATCATCTTCTAGAGACTCGCACTCACAACACGGCCAGCAGCCAGCGAAACCTTTAGTACAGGATATATACAGGATATACAGGATATACAGGATATAGTCCTACATGATAACATTGTGAAGCATACCCCAGAACAGAATCATGCTTGCATATCCAAAACAATTAATTCTGTACTTCATGGTCACTCATATATGCCTCATATACACACCTCAATGCCATTCTTATATGTTCTATATTACAATATTACACGCACACACACACGCACACACGCACACACACGCATGCACACACACACACACACACATACACAAAGAGATATACCTCAATTTCACTCATATGTACAACATATAATAGGCCTACATATCTCGCTCAACATCACGCCAATGTTCTGTAATAGTTCAGTGTAGCCTACACCTCAATACCTCTATTCTTGGTATGCACCTCAACACTGCTTTAGTGTTCTATCCTACCTCAGAATATCACCCATATGTTCATACCCCAATGGTATTCCCATGTATTTATCTCGTCTTTACTTTATTGCTACACCTACTTCTTCTAATTAACCCCAATGCCTCTCATGTTCTGAACATGAATGCACCTCAAGCGTTAACCCTTTTATTTACTACGACACTAGTCCCTAGTAGAATTCAATTCAGAGTTAACCCCAACTCTTAAAGCAATAAAACTAGTAAACGTCTGACCGCTACACGTTACTACAGATGATCGGTCTCATACAAGTCAAACCCTTTACTGTACCATAGCCTGTGAGAATATGTCTAAAGACTTTCCAACAGACTTTGGCCCATATCGCCGACACCATGGCCATAATTCACCCATAATGTAAGCACAGTTCTAATTTAAATTGACGGGAAGTGCGCATCCGATTAGTTACGTGGCAGTTTTCACTTCTCAAGCAAATTGTGTAATCTGTATGTTTCACGTGGACTGGGTAGAGGTGAGCCAGCCTGTAGCCTCATCTGGGAGGTCTGGTAGCAATCGATGCCCTCACAGTAAACTTTGCAAATTGGTACGTCAAATATTGTAATTTGATGTTTTTCAATACTCTTCGAATATGAATATAGATCAAGAAAATATTAGGTTTGCAACACAATACAACACACACACACACACACACACACACACACACACACACACACACACACACACACACACACACACACACACAC
>JAUTBQ010194185.1:0-10139 GCA_032361185.1 Lepetodrilus ovalis | reverse complement strand
CATTACAGAAAAGTGTGTCAAGTGATACTGACCGTACGGTTCGTATCAATATATTACGAACCGGCATATGCTTGCCCCTATGGGTAAGAATTAAATATGACAGATTTATAAATTATTGAAAACAAAATGGTGGTGTATTATTCTGAAACAAATATTACTGTGGCATCTACCATTTAGAAGCCAACGTGCAGCATATAAATCTTACGTATTTATAAAGTTAAATTATTTTTTATTTAAACAGCAACATTATTGTGCTCAGAAACACACTAAAAGGATTTCTTTATTAGTATAACAATAGTAACATTTTAAACTGATCTGTGTGTACGACAATTGTTTGTTTTTTCGATGTCTCGAACAATTGTAACTAAACGTTGCAAAATATGAATGTTTAATTTATAATTGGAATACGCTTTCATAATAAAACAATAATAACGCTAATATTTAAACAAATTCCATACTATATAGGCACTGTACGATTAATGTCAGACGTGTTTGAAGTACAGTATATAAAATAGCAATGTGTATATCTTTACAGTAATTTGATATCCATACTACTTAAGAATTCTTAATAATCCTCAACAACGTTGCTCAGAACGAAGTGTAAATCCCCTAAAAATTGCCTAACGATCAATTACAAGTGTTCCGAGCTACAAGACACTGGATAATGGATATCGTGTTATGTTAACTTCGAATTGTAATTATAATAACAATATGTAAAGATAATGGAAGAAAATTGTAAAATTAGTGTATGCTATTTATTACTGACTTAATAATTTCATATTTCATTCAAATTATCTAGCAGGTCAATCAATCCAATAACAGATCAGTTTACAGCGTTTTTTTGTAATACGAAACGAATACACAAATTGAAAATAGTTCATCGCCATCAAATTTCTATTTTTTTTTATGGCTTTTTCATTATAAAATTCTTTAAATAATTTTCGAATATGTGGTGTATTCACAAAGTTATTAGTGTCGCTATCTACTAGCAATTGTAGCTACTATTGTTCTGCGTAACTGGGCTGTGGACATCAAGGTCACCTCTAGGTCATAATGTACATTCATCCTTAAGTGTTTATGTTTTGGCACGCACATAGTTGTAGTATACGTCAATTTTATGGATTTTACAACACCGTAGCACGACCTATACTAATGCTAGACTCATAATGCTGACAGTGTACAAATTGCTACCTGTCTTGTAATACTACAGCAGCATATACACACTACGAATAACTTACTAATCTATTTACACCCCAACCTGTACCAAAGGTCCTGGCTTCAAATCCGGTCCGCGGGAGGCCAACATTATAGCGTTAGCGAAAGTTACCTCGAGACGTGATGTGATCCTTACATCATCATATGCGCTGTCTGTACCGTGGCAATGCAGATATATCATCCTTGGACCGTCAGTACTAGACGGTGCTCGCAGGTTCACTGCAACATTCAGGGCTGCGGATGTTACGGGTTTCCTCCTGCCGTAAACTGACAAGCCGTGATATTATAGCAGCTCTAAACCACAATTCAAAAATGAAATAAAAATGGTCGTTCTTTCAGACATTTCCTGTACGACAAGGCATAATATAACATTAAGTTAACCAAAGACTTAGACTGTCAATAGTCTCAGAGGATGAAAGTAAATTATTTTTAATAAATTCTACTAATGTATACTATTTGAATATGAAAGGAGCCTCTGAATTTCTTTAACCTCTGTTCCCAAGAAAATCTAGACTTGCTTTTGTCCATAGGAGATATTTCGAATAGGAGTATTAGAGAACAGGGTCTGTGGGAGAGACTAACCAAAGACTCTAACCTCAGCCATAGACTACGCCGTTGATAAGGTTGGAGTTAAAGGTAGACTTACCTTCCACCGTTACGTCGTGGAGTGCCCTGATCCACGGTCCATGTTTACTACGATACATTCTATAGTAAACGAAAGCCCGTTTATTATTTGGTGATGGTTTGCATGTCATTTCGTATGTTGTACATGCTATTGTTACATTTCAACGCAAGACGAAATACAGCTACTTTCATTGAATTATTGAACGTTATGCACGGAAATTGTAGATCATATTATATATCTAAATTACGCAAGAATTAATAGACATTCATAGTTGCATAGGGAACGTCGTGCATGTCTCCTCTTCTTTTCTTTTTTTTACCCCAACGATACTAGTCTCGTTCCCAATGAGGTAAACTTGATGTAGATACACTAGACATGTTTACGTGTGGAGACTATTTATGTGTATCTTTAAGAACCCCAAAGTCGAATGCCGTGTACATATACATGATATGAGTTTTTGATCAAATAAATCTCCTTTTTTTTTCTCTAAATATATACGAATTGCATTAAAGATAGATGGCGCTTCTTAGCCTAAACATACGATAAATAACCCCCAACTAACCGCAAAGCAAATGGCGACTCCAAGATGTGTCCCAAAGCAGGTGTCCGCACATCTGTATACTGTATTTACAAAGATGCGCGATATAGTTCTCATAACTTCCTGTTGTACATTTCAACGTCATTCGACACGGCTACAAGCCTGTTGACGCCGAACGCTAGCTTTACGACTGTTCAAAGCAGGCGCTATGTTTCACAATTTCGTACAAATGCCACCCAGCGAAAGCTGTAAATATGATGAATACGCTTGTTGAATTCCTGAGATTAAACAAAGTCAAATGTTAAACGTAATGTTGACGGACTGAATGACGTCATCGTTGCTGTAGACCGCTAGTCTGTTCGTCTTATCTCCCCTGACCCAGTAAGACTTTCCATATGTGTAAACAGACCTCTGCCATTTATCACAAATGCTTGCTGGAATTTGGAGCAAGTTTATGAGATCTGTGTATTAATATGAATAAACTCGCTACTTGAAATAGATCGCGCCTCTATCCGTCGTTTGCGCCCCCGCGACAATATTTATATATGTATTGATGTTATCAGGAAATAGATATTCTACATAAAAAGACCAATGAAGATATATATTTACATGGTTTATATCCTATTTTTCGTAGAAATATGTTTTGTCATTTATTTTTAAATGTTATTTTTAGCAAATGCTTATAGTTCTTAGACATTAGGGTTATGCTCCAATTAACCGTTCTGGAATGTACCAAACACTGTCGCCGAATAATATTAACCACAGAAACAAACATTTCATATTCAATCCCATCAAAACTTCAACAATATCTAAAACTTTATATCAGTGATAAATAAATTGGTTCCATATTTGCACAACGAATTAGCCGTTCTGTAATGTAACAAACAGTGGAATAGTAAACATGCAGTCTGTACAGTAGAATGTTCACCTATTACTATAGTCCGTGTACCTATGTTGTACATTAGAGTGTTTTAATCCTTCACGTTCATGTATCCATGTGTCACAAGTTCAAGTGTAAAATAGGTGAAGTCTTGACCAGCTGGCCACTACGAAATGTACGTCCGTCTGGGAATTGTTTCCGATCAAGATTTCCCCATAGTAATAATAATAATAATAATATTATTATTATTAATAATAATAATAATAGTAATAGTGATTAATAATAATAATAATAATAATTGAATGATGATAATAAAAATGATAATAATAATAATAATAATTTAATGTTGATAATGATGATGATGATGATAATAATAATAATAATAGTGATTAATAATAATAATAATAATAATAATTAATACAAATAATGTAATTAAGATAATAATAATAATAATAATAATAATAATAATAATAATTAATAATAATAACATCGTCGTGTGTTTATATCGCGCTTGACCCAATGCACAAGGAGCATGCTCAAATCACTACACTATTATTACCCCGGTCATTGGATCGATGTGCACTCATTATACCTGCTCAACTCCCTGGGGAGTATACAATACAAGCTGTTATTTCCGGCGCAGGGAAGTGTAAAACTTAAAAAGGAAATCGCAGTAGAGCTATAAAGCTACATTTGTGGTCTAGGCAAGATGCATGTACCCAAATACACGCAACTGATCAACAAATAAATGTTAATAAAGATCCGCACACTATCCGTCCGATGTTAAAGTCGAAGGCCACCATCAAAATGGTGTCCATCATTTGGGTGACATAATGGTGTGACAAGAAATGTTTGTGTGTGTTTTAATTAAACAATAAATAAATAAAGCGCTACGTTATTATGTATACGAGTTACAAATCAACAATTTCTCACAATCTTAGCGTTATCTTGGCCCATTATGATTAATATAGGTATCATTCTTGAAGGTGACAGTTTTCCATGTAACGTCTCGATGTCGATAATTACGCCATGACGTTGAGATTGACTTCATGCCGTTTTTATTTCACTTTAACCCTCTCCCTGCTGCCAGGCAACCGGATATTCCCTAAACAGCAGTGTATGTGCATAATCCAGCAGGGAGAGGGTTAATTGTATCATAGTCTTTATTTTAATAACGGCTGTTTGCAGGGTTCAAGGAGACGGCATACCTGTACGCTATATCGTCCGCGGCCATGGTGCATGCCGTAGCCAACGCCTGCAGCAAGGGCACGATAGACAGATGCACGTGCGACGAGTCCAAGCAACTAGAGAACGCTAAAACGTGGATGTGGGGCGGTTGTGGACATAACATCCGCTTCGGTCTGAAATTCACCCGCAAATTCATGAAGCGTGGAAGGCGACTGGGAAAGGATATCAGAGCCAAGGTTGATGAACATAACACACATGTCGGGATTAAGGCAAGTATTACTTCCAGTAAGAATATTTACAGTAACGATCAATATAAAATTGTACAAGTTGTAGGAAGCGTTGTAAAATATCCAATTGTATGATAGCAACATTGGTATATGGCGTATCAGTTACTAAAATCGGGATGGGCACGTTTGGATCAAGGGAAGCATTACTACATGTAGAGCATTACTGGACAGATGGAAACTTGCAATGTCTCGTATATACAAGTTGTAGAAGCGTCAGTAAAATATTCAATTATTAGATAGCAAGAGTGTTAATTTCTAGTACGAATAAAAACATTGTTATGTATGTAGATTAAGTTATTACAATTCGGATGCACAGAACACACACGTTTGGATTAAGGCAAGTATTACTATAATGGACCGATTAAAATGTAACGTTATACAAGTTATAGGAAGCGTTAGTAAAATATCAAATTATATTGTCGCAAGAATATCCATTTCTGGTATCATAATGGCAAAGCATTTATATATGGCGTAACAGTTATTAACATCCGTATCATCACACGTTTGAATCGAGGCAAACATTACTATAAACTTACTGGACATAATCAATGGAACTGAAACGTCTGAGAAATTCGCTTTACGAGTTGCAGGAAGCGTTTGTAAAATATTACATTATATCATGTCGAGAATATCTACGTCTCGTATGGCAAAACATTGACCAGCCATTAAAACAATCCTTTTATAAATATACTACAACTACTACTAAAATAGAGCGTATAAAAATACCGGTGGCACGAATTCTATCATTATTCACGAATGCATTTTACGAGTGATTCCAGCGCACGTAAAATCTCTTCCAATTCATGTTTAGAGAAGAAGTCTATAATAGTGTATGCAATATTCAAGCAAGAAAGCAATTGAGTGTTACATACTTTTAGACGATAGTTTAAAATTGACCCCACAAAAATGGCATGTTTCAAAGTATAATATTGAGACATATGTATCTTTATGATTAACTATTATTTATCACATAGTATTGGAATATTTTTTTAATGTGCGTCCATGTCTGTTCCAGGTGGTTAAGGACAACGTGAACATCACGTGCAAGTGTCACGGCGTGTCGGGGTCGTGCACGATGCAGTCGTGCTGGCGTCAGCTTTCCTCCTTCCACAAAATCGGCGCCATCTTGAAAAGCAAATACGAGCATGCATTAAAAATCGGTGCGTACAACAACCACGTAACTGAGAAAAACAGGATTGTGAGAACGCGAAAAAAGACCTCTTTGGTTTCCAGAGAACTGTTGTCTGCGAGAAAAGGCAACCTAGTGTATATGGAGAAATCTCCGAGTTTTTGTCACTCCGAGAAGTACTCACCCGGGACTTCCGGTAGGGTGTGCAACAAGGGACGTAACTGCAACGTGATGTGCTGCGGGCGGGGGTATAACGTAAAATACAAGATAACCCAGAGATCATGTCAGTGCCAGGTGATTTGGTGCTGCAAGGTGAACTGTAAACGGTGTGAACACGAGGAGAAAATATACATGTGTAAGTGAGTTGTTGAGCAAGGGGTTGCGGGTTATCGATCAGATCTAGACCGGAAGTGGTGTACGCACATGACGCATTGTGCAGGATTTCGCCAAGGACGCTCTAAGCCGAAATACAAGCACTAAACGACAATAAACACACCGATAAATAATGTGAACTACGTTCCTGAAGTGTGAATACGTCAGTATGGACCAAGAAAACAAACGTAGACCTACACACAATGTCTAGACAACTTACACGTGCATATCCTCAGGGCTAGGCCCTAAGACACTTCCTCCCTGCTCCACCTAAACCCCACCCACTCCTTCCACCACCCACCAATCCTCCCCACTTCCCCCATCCCACCTCCAACCAGCCGAGTTGTGATCTGTATGGAAGCTATATTTTCTTACTGGATGTCGATTTCTTCCATATTGAGTGACATGCGTGCCTTCTAAATAATGGTGACGACGTACGGACGGGATTTTCTCTAAATTCGTGAAATTTGCTACGATGAAGCAAGAAACTACCTTCGAAAACTTAGACACTGTGATAAAAGCGTCAAACTGATACCACATCAAGTTTGATACGAATATGGTACATAAGTTCGATACATTCTGGATAATGTTCTAGCTTCATATGGATGTAATACAGTATCCGCTACACTAGGAATAGTACGGTTCTCCCGTGTGCATGATTGGAGACACATGTTCTGTTCTATTCTGACATTGTGTTCTGTTCTACCAGTAACAGAGAATTTCTCGTCGATAGAATTACTACAAATTATTGTGGCGATCTTCATGACGAAATCGATCATAGCTACCAAGAAGGATGATATTATTTCCTTTGCAAATATTTACGAAATGACGAAGTGTAATGAAGATATTATCATTAAAAAAAATCACTGCAATGGTTTTTGTATAAAGAATTATCGAACGTTGAAATATTAATTATCTTTTATTTGTTTCTGCATCATGAAAGGAAGTATTTTACATTGCACCATCTAGCGGAACAGCAGTTACCGTTCTATATGTCTTCTACACTAAGGGAATCCTCGAAATGCAGGCCGTTATGACTACACTTAACGTCCGTCATTCATATATTTGACGGAGGTTAAAGTGTAGTCATTATGGCCTGTATTTCGAGGATGGACAAAAGGTTATTTAACCCTCTCCCTGCTGGATTATGCTCATAACTACTGCTTAGGGCATCTTCTGTTGCCTGCAGCAGGGAGAGGGTTAAGGCTTACATGTGTTTATACGCCACGTTCCCTTGCATCCGATTATGGGGACATAGCTATTTTAATTCTCCATTACAATCATTGCAAAGATTAAAATAATAGTAAAATCACATCCTTTGAAAGGAAGAAGCACACAAAAATAGCTCTTCTTCACGTCACCGCGAGAATAATAATACTAACAATAATAATAATAATAATAATAATAATAATAATAATAATAATAATATCTACTTATAATGCGCTTAATCCATTCCACAAGACATGCTCAAAGCGTCATATTATCCCCGGTCAATGGATCGGTGCGCACTCGGGCTTCCACTCAACTCCCTGTGGAGTATACCACCCAAGCTGCCGTTTCCAACGCTACCAGGTACCCATTTTCTGCGTACGTTCATGTTGCGATCGTCAGGAAAAGCTCTGAAAGCATATACCCCTTTAACAGTACCGCCGGATCTTTAATACAACGACGGCGGAGAGATCGAGCGTGAATTCATGTCCGCGCTTAGCAACGGCGACACCAACAAGCATCGTGGCCCCAGCATCGATCTCTTCCTTGAGGCGCTCGGTCGGATAAACACGAATATCCGGTCTATTCACTGCACCGTAAGCTGTGACAAACGGCAAAAACTAAATACGGAGTCATTATACACCTTATATTACTTATCCAGTTTGGCACGATATGTTTCCTGTACGTGTTCGACTGTGGTTATGCCTAGTAGTTGTGTTGTTTTCATAGTTCCACCGTGTATTGACAGAAAAACATCCCATTATCAGAGTTTAATCCTACTACTAGTAATTTCTTTCCGCTCCGATGTTTTGCATGCGTTATGATGGCAGTAATGAAATGCTGTTGTTGAAGTCAATATCGATTGAAAATTAATAATGATGATGATGATTAATACTATAGTAGCAGCATTCTCTCCCGACATCGGCATGACTTCATATACGTATCCTCCATCAGTATAGCTTTCGCTGTCGGGAGAGCATGTAGTAGTAGTAGCAGAAGCAGTAGCAGCAGCAGCAGCAGCAGCAGTAGTAGTAGTAGTAGTAGTAGTAGTAATAGAAGTAGTAGTAGTAGTAGTGTAGTAGTAGGAGTAGGAGTATAGTAATAGAAGTATTAGTAGTAGTAGCAGCAGTAGTAGTAGTAATACTAGTAGTGTAGTAGTAGTAGTAGTAGTAGCAGCAGTAATAGTAGTAATACTAGTAGTGTAGTAGTAGTAGTAATAATAGTAGTAGTAGTAGTAGTAGTAGTAGTAGCAGCAGCAGTTTGTGTATGTTGTTCTATATTTCTTCCAATGGGTTTTCTTTTCGCAGGATATTTCCAAAACATGGCCAGCTAATTTATTTATGTACATGACTTAATGGTGACATTACAGATATCATCAAACAATTGTATACAACAACAGTTTATTATCAAATCTGATAACAGTGACAAGCGAAATAGTAGTTAACATTAAATTTACATTATTACAGTATCATCTCTACAGATCAATAGGTCTATAGATCTGCGTGTTTAATTGTATCGCGATCACAAGTTTGAAGTACAATTCTAAAGTCAAAGAAACGAATGCAGAATATAAGTGGGATGTGACTATGTTTCGCCGAATCTGATTAACTTAACGTAGAATCGTTTTAGGCAATTTGGTATAAGAAAATAAACCAAAAAAACACACTGACGGACATGTAAAAAATATAAGAATAGATAACAGTCCAACTTTCCAAAATATCACAATATCCAAAATATCACAATACATGTATATTTAGCAGGCATGACAAAATATCACAATATAATAACAAACTTGCCAATATGTCATCGTATATAACAGTTCGACATGCAACACAATCACAATAAACATAACATATATACTATTATCTATTAAACATTCTTCAAATATGTGCATATTATTTTCCATATTTACAACACTACGTCAGTATACGCCATTAACCAACTGAAAATAAATATCATGACAAAACTGGTCGCGATTTAGCTAATCACACTGTGACAATTGTATACAATCGCTGTTCACAATGACCCTTACACGCATTGTATTTAGTGGACCTTTAGGTAGGTCACCTAAATTATTAACATAAAATATTCAGCAGCAGCATCCTTTGTTATATATAGGCACGTGTCGGTTTCATTGGCCAGATTCAGATTTTTAAATATAAGTAAGTGATGCAATGTTTATAATTATGTAAATTCTAGAAAAATAACAGTATTCGCGTATATAAAATTGAATACAGCGAATACGAATAATATACTGTACAGGTCTAGAAAGGCAGCATGTTAAAAACAAACTGATCACCCTCCAAGCTTACGTCAGAGAAAGTATACATGTGGTCACCTGTTTTCGTGTATATGCGACCAGCATGTGAGTTCATATTTATAAGTAAAAGACGAACGTTTTCACATGGAGTGAATCATTAGGGCTGATTTAAAACAAAGAAGTACACAGATAGCTGTCCGTAATGTTCCAACTGACCAAAACATCTAAATTGTGCTGAACTACATATAATAGTATTATTATCACATTATGTATTAAATCATAACTATTACATTTACAGGGGAATCATAGTAATAGTATGCGCTGTAATGAAGTTATAAAGACTTCTAAGCATGTGTGTTCCCATGCTCTCCTGACAGCGATAACACATCAGTCTGTGCTATACGCTGTCACACTACGAGGGGTTTCGCGTGTTCAA
>JAUTBQ010194174.1:0-10140 GCA_032361185.1 Lepetodrilus ovalis | reverse complement strand
GCGTCAGAAATGTAACTTCTGCGAAATTGAAGCCGGGCCCCCGTGGGACGGGATTTGAACTCGGTACCTTTTGCTCCTAAGTCCAACGTTCTACCACTGCGCTACATCCCGCCCCGGTAACGTTATTTAATATATTATATAAAATATGGATATTCGCTTTTTTTTTCAACCGACATTGAACATTCAGTGTAAAGTTTATTTTGCCCATGAGTATAGGTCAACCATCTGTGAGTGTATGCTTTTAACCCAGTATAAACTATTCACATTACACATCTGCAGGGCTACTATTCACGTCACAGAGTATGCTGGGCTTTCCCTCACTGACAGGGACAACTCTCACTGACATTGAATTAAACGCTGGCAAATTGAATTCCCCGTTGAGCGGCAGGTAAAGGAGAGGTGGCCAGTTATCTATGGTGAAGCGAGCTGAGTGAATGGAACACTGCCGCGCTACTTCTCTAGAAATCTCCCGCTAACGAGGCTGACCATCAATCAGTCTCAAATCAGGTCCTCGGTCTGTCACTGATTGAATGTACCAGTCTCGCAGTCTTACCTCGGGCCAGACTTAAACAGTGAAATGTAGCATGGCATCAAGTTATCACGACGACATCTTTGTTGCATGCAATCATCTCAAAACTGTTCCAGAATGACATCTTGAGATTGATTTCGTGACTGTCGTTGAACATTTGAGTTCAAATATCTAAATCGGAGAAATATATTCACGATTCCATCAAGAATGTTGTTTAAAAATAAGTTTATGTCGGAGCAAAGCTACGAGTCATTGCGCGGCGAGTTGCGGGCAACCTGCGTCCACCTGCTGGTACTGACGATCCAATCATAGTGCATCGCACTTATATAGTATACAGACAATGCATCTAATAATGGCCGCACCGGAAATGTATCCTGGAACTTGGAACGTTTGGCAGGACAAAGTGCCATTATTATCATCGTGTTACCACGCGCCATAGGCAATGTCTGTATATAAATACATTGATTCATTCATAGATATCGATGACACCCTTAATACAGGGATATGTCGGGAAATAATATGGCATCGCTACTTGTTTATCTTCTCTGAATGCGGGATATTATGGAAGAACAACTGGCACCACAGGAGTATGGTTCTGATGACAGAAATAGTAACACTGTCTTGACGCCGGACGTCACTGAGCCACTGAACGATGTCACTGTACTACTACACCGTACATAGCAGGCCTACAGGTTATCATATAACCTGCCCTCGGCGTATTACATGTAGGTCTATGTATATGATGGACTTGTTATTGTAATGTGCTAATAGGCATACTAGTAGCCATCATGATATTATATTAGGTTCTTCATATGTCACCTCTACTATCAAGCTTCAATTTGCCCGTTTCGTGGCATGGTTGTCCAGCCCCTTGTATCATTTATTTCGACTCACTCATACGAGTAGATCTATATATATGCTAATAGTTCGCATGACGTCAGGATACCAATGACTACTCGTCAATATTAATATAGACATGTAGGCCTACAAAGTGACCATCAAAGAAATGTAAATAGTAAATATATTTCCCCAAATAAATTGAGATTACTACAGCATGGCTGCCTGCCTCTGTTCGTTTTATAAATACCTACTGTTTGTGTTACATTTGATGTTATAATTTTCCAGACAAGGGCCCAAAATAAACGTTACACAGCTTCTGGTCTCAATCCAGCTCGTATTGGAAAGAAGCTAAGTTTGGAAAGCAGTCACGCGAACTATTTATTAGAGCTGCTACGGTCACCATATAATCATATATTTAGTATTTACCCAGACTGGTATTAATCTAGAGGTTTGCATACTCTCACTGAAGATTGGCCAAGGAAACATGGTATAGTAGGACTGTAAAACCAGTCATAGCCGTGTTAGCACTGCACTAGCTGAAGTTGTCTGGCCGCTCTGCCATTGACTACTGGTACATTACTTCAGTATCAGATTCAGCTAGAGTTCCGATTCTACAGTCAACCACTCTCTACGCGAATAATGTATACAGTTACATGTACATACAGTCGTAACTCAGATCAGCTCAAGACGAACCTAATGTTATACTTTATTTTTATTTAGATTAGCCTAATCATTAGTATTTTTCTTTTTACTTAAAAAACAAGAGTGCCACCGTTAATAATACGATTATATGCAACACGACTTTTAAAGCACGCTGGCTTTTTAGATCAAATTTTAATGGGTTTGTAATTGATAACATTTAATAACAACTTTAATACATGACAAATAAACTTGATGCGGAGACAAGTATAACAGGAACCCGGTATATCAATAGACAACAAATATGTACAACTATCTATACAGTTGTAGTACTATAGTATTGTTGGGATTTCGATTAGTCAGGCATACCTTTATCCACTTGTTTTAAGCATAATATATAGGCTATACATAGATGATACATTGGTACACATTTAACCATGGTGGTTCAATTGTACATGCAAAGTTTTGAGGCAAAGAATACAACTGCTATAGTGGTTAAAACACTTCGCCGGTCTTCGTGATTACACAGAATGGCATTTGACGGCACATAATCGGGTCCTATGTATGATCATGTATAATACATAACCAATTCCCTCTAGTAGACGGTTGTCCGCCAAAATACGTGGTTACCATAGTAAGCAATGCCAGAGTAGCCTACATATAAATAGGATTGATTAAACTTGCGAATATAGTTTCTATGATCCCCTCAAGGCTCAAAAGCGATAATACCAGAATACTCAAAATCAATGAATTTGACAGTGGTTCCTACGGTACGTATCACTCGTACAGCTATCACAGCAGGGCCAGTATCAGAGAGTATACTAAGACGAGCGTGGCGTGTGATACTAACGGACTGGCACTAACGGCTCCTGCTGTCTTATCAGCTGATTGTCAGTTGACAGACTGACTTGTCGCCGAGACCTTGTAGCCAACACGTCGTCTCAGACCGTCTTCGTAATTGCTTGCTAGGAGAAACTGTGTCAACCGTTTCCTCTCTCACGCAAACACTATATGTGAGGCGACGTTAGATTCCATCGTGGCAAACACTAGGGCCTAATGGAGGTTGAACATCGTTAATATGAACATTTAAACTGACAGATATGACTGGGAAACTAACTACTGACCTTATCGAGGAAGCCCATGGTTAAAGCAGCATGGCCATGTGAGAACTGCTCCACAGCACGCCCGACGTCTGAAGAGACCAGCAGTCATGCAGCCTGTGACCACAACAGGTGCTTCAACGTTGTCGTGCCAGTATTAATTAGAAACTCGTCGTCCAGATGATGACGTCACAGGATCAACACGTCATTACAGTGACCGCAGCTCTCCGGAAGGGATCAGTCCGAAGTACGACAGGGAGCGCTCTGCTTCCAAGGAGAGGTCTGGACAGCACGGAGAGATCCGCGACAGCAGGGGATGTCTCTACCACGTCTCTACACTACGAGAGCCGCGACCAGCCAGCCAGACGTTCTCGTCCGCGGGAGAGTGCGCGAGAAGACCGGGAGAGATACTTAGGGGGAGGATGGTTAGGGGGAGAGAGGGGGAGCAGTATAGATCCTGACCGTCAATGTATGACTGCTGCCAGACTGAGACGGGAACACTTGCAGAAATCTGCATCGTCTGCGGGCTGATTTGGCCGGCTTATTATTGTGTTTAAAAACAACGAGGGCAGGGGGACGTGGAACAAATATAACCTGGCTTAGCGACATTTATACTGGGATTATGAAAGACGTTTTCAACCAGTGCTTGTTTGAGTAGCGTCTCCGGTGATGTGGGAATGCAGTTTTTCTGCCGTTATTAACAATGCACTAGATATTGATATGCCATCTTACCACTGCTTGATCTCATATTGTATGTATAACTACTGGTAATTTACTAATATGAACAGCATTATCTAAACGTTCAAAATGTATTTGGACTATAATCAAGTTTATCTTCAGCTCTCATTGCCATCACACTGCGAACGCTGCAAGCTCGTGATGTTTGTTCTCATTTACCTGTTAAAGTGTAGACCTTCGTAGAGGTTGCATTGGCGTAGACATACCACCTATTTACATGATTCATTCCATCGTTACCACAACATTTACGCCGACACAAGCAATATAAGATTACTCAGTATATTTTTCTCTCTTGTGGTATAAGGAACAACGACCAGAAAACTGATCCCTGGCGGAAACCTATACACTGTCTATACTATTGAAGTAAGAATTATATGGTACACGTAGTACGGATATACCATGGCCAGAATACAGTGTTAGAATACGGAAGACTTGGCTTGTCTTTTCAAATCCAAATATACCCATTGGAATTTCAATACATTCGCTATTATCAGTGAGCAAGGCTAGATTCTGAGAAATACTAGTAGATGGTAAAGCGTCAGGCAGGATTAATGAACGATACATGATAACACAGTTGATTAACTTTGTTTTACTCTCTAATAATATGGTTAGTCAAGACTTGCCTGTAAAAAAAAGGATAATTTTTCGATAATTGTATTACTGTATACGACTTAGATGGCGTCACACAATTTTGTTGATAAAGTAGGGTAATATTATTCATGTGCACGTTCTAAATTGCACTTCAACGATTGCAAGCCTGTCAAATATCACGTCATCAACAGAATTATGTTACGTAATACACAGATAGTCTCGCGTTTGTAGGCAAAAATGTGAAAACTAAAGGCATCTAGTAGATATACTACACGATAGATCCGGGATTCCTGCCACACGACCCACGTGTTGACCTGAAGGAGGTAGGAGCGGAAGTGGACAAAACAAGAAATGTCCAGACGTCCTAACAGCCACCTACTGAGTACTGTGACCACCACTCGACATTCCATCAATTGTAGGTTAGCAAGTCTGGATCCTATAAAACCGAGACATTCCTAATTGAATATACACAATCCCATGAAATTATTGTATCTCCTATATAGCGATGTGTACATTTACTATCTTAGTCACGTCTGTACAACCTACAATCATACAAGTCAATTCCGTGTTAACAGGTCAAATATTCGGAGCATTATAAACCCGTACATTTCAAATGCTCAATCGTAAGTCGTCGGCTATGGATGTTTGTCGATGGCCTGCTGGGATATGTTTCATCGATTGGTGGAAGGTGCAGAAAGGTCCCTGTTCCTAAACAACTCCCCAAATAACGAGGGCTACACATCCATTTTAACGTGGAACAATTCGTTAAAGTTTTATACTCATTAAACCTGCATGGTTTACAGGAAGCGGCGGACGGTACAGTGATATAGTTACTACTTTATACAACACATCACATGTTATTAGGCACTAGATGGCTTGTTTGAATGCAGCGGATCACACTATTGAATTTGCTTATAAATGTGTTTCCGTAATTAATCTCTCCCAACGGAAAAATAATGTCATATAATATTAAATTGTTTTGTCATTTACATTGATTTAATCAAGTTTCAGTTTTAGAATCTTGAGCACACGTTAAAAATATAGTCGTTTCAGACATTCTGTCATTAACTGTTTGAATTAACTGTGATGGAAACCAAAAAAATCCTGACACTATTTGCTCAGAGCAAACAACATCAATCTTGATGAAATCAATCTGGAGCATAGCGATCGACAGTTCTCCTTGTCATGAGCGTACTTCAGACCGCTTCTTGAACATCTCTGCATAACCTGTTAACGGCCATTCACTTCTCCGCCTTTTAGATAACAAAATGTATCGTTTATTAGAAACGGTCATGTCTTGCTGAATAGATATACTTCTTACATCGGACACCGTATGTTGCAAATAATACACTAAATGTACATCTCAGAGTCATTACAAGTGTTATTTTCTAACATTTACTACCAGTATATTTCGCATTTACCAGTTACAAGAGCATATATTGATCTATTGCATCGGAATATCAACAGAAATACAGGATTTACTGTGGGTAACTATGGGTCTGTAGCTAGAACAGCAAACAACTTTCTTCGGAATAATAGCCCTACAGAGTTAACGTTTTTTGTTATATACATATCCGACGTTAAAGAAAGCTTCTTCTTCTTTTCGTGATATCAGTTGATGTACCAATTTGTACCTTAGCCTATAATTTAATATGATATGACATTGTTTTTCTGTGGGGAGAGATTAATTATGGAAGCACAATTATAAGCAAATTAAATTTAAAAAAATAAAAATAAATATTTATTTGCAGTTTTCTGGGATTCATTAACTAGTGGTTTCCGAACGCTTCTTCCGGTTACACACATTACAATACGACGTCGGTGGACATTAGGCAGTGTATGATATAGAACATAGAATGTTTGCAGAAAACAGGCATTGCTAAAGAATACTATTTAGGAGACCCTTTGCTTTTTGTTAAGATAATAGAATATGTATTCAGTCTGCATGTTCGTATAGTATCACGGGAAGTATTATTGAAATATCGATATTATTACTTTATCTTGGGATAGCCTACATTTCTTGCATACAAAATGAAATTATTATTTTTTTTGATATTTTTTTGTGGGACCTATATGTGCGTTCTTTTATTGTGTTGTACAGCGGGATCACTCAGATGGGAGGGTTTATGCATGGAAGCGTCTTTGAAACCCGTGTGCATCAAGATTATTGATGCCTCGCACGGGCGTGTCGTCTGTTGCCATGGAACACGAGGCATGAACATGTACGACACTCTCGGACAACGCACATTATACCTCATTTTCGATATTCAGCGGAAATACACTTCATAAATATTGTAGGAGATATGGCTGGTTTCAGTTGGTAAGGAAATTGGTACACTAGCATCTCGTCAACTGTGCGGCCATTATGATAGCAGTCTTGTCACGGACATCAATAACCCACGTCATACACACACTACGGCGGATTCAAAAGGTCAACAATATGTCAATATTCAAACCAAATGTCAGATCCCTAGTAACGATGTCAGACCCCTGGTGACAATGTCAGACCCCTAGTGACAATGTCAAAACATGTGGAGCGGAAGGTTTCGCAAGCGTTCTTGCAATGGCGCAGCTATCAAGGTTGTGAGCACGCACGCAATGTTTGAGATTTTATTACTTAACCAACAGATAGACCAGGGTCCATGATGTCGGTCAAGTAGGAATCGAGTAGGCCATTATACAAAGTGTCTTTATACCAGCTTCGTCAACTTTGATACTTTCGCTATGTTCTTCATGATTGGCCTATTACATCGTATACGATGAAAACGATGGTGATATCCACCAGACGTCTATATATAACGCAGTCTATGTGCGATATCTAAACCAATGAACATTTCGTTAATGCATCACTGAATATTCGATAGTGGGGTTATTTCTTTCAACATCTCTAATGTACAGTATGTACTTGGTATGAAACACTGCCAGATATATTACGGTGGCTATGTAGAAACCATGCTCTCCTGACAGCGATAGCACATCAGTCTGTACTATAACACAGACTGTTGTGTTCTCGCTGTCAGGAGAGCATGTGTAGAAACTAGCACAGTAATGCAATGACTTGCAATCAGCTAAACAAGACAACTATCTAATCTAGCATCCATCACACGTACTTTGACCCGTGTAGCTGTTGACACATATGATAATGTTGTGACACGTGTAAAGTCTGAGCGACTCTGCTGCATACAAGTGCGGTCGCAATAGGTCTGATGAGAAAACTCAAGACAAAATCAGAGAATGGTGATAAGCTATGAATGAAGCTTGTGTTATTTCTCGAGCTACAAGCCTACACCGTGAACACGTGAAACTGCTTATGTATATTATGTACAATGCATTAATGTAAATACTTCCTACCCAGTGTGTTCACTTCCGTATAGTCAACCTTTCACCTTATACAATCAGTTTATCAACGGAGATACACGAATGCATCTAGCTAAAATACCCAAGTTCGTTATCGTGACAAAGGATTATACTCCTAGAATTTATATTAAATGAAAACTTTCTAGATGCAATAAAAAGTACAACCTTTTTAAGGATCGTGTTAAATATTACGGTAGACATCTAAATCCACGTACAATCTCGTATTACTTGAAGTATATATTTTAGTGAACCCCATGTTAGGTTGTTAGCAAACACATGAATAGCTGTTAATAGAACGCATTATCTACAATCTTCCAGACAAATGGTATGCAAATGACAATACCCAAAAAGCCCACGTTACTACTTAAACTGCATGTCGATAGATTGAAGAGCAGGTTGGTTTATCTTGGTACCTCGATTAATCCACGGGTAAAAATGGCCATAATACAATAAACAAATTATATTTATAACTGTACATTTGCCGTGACTTGAAATAATAAGACGTTAAAAGCAATCACAAATAGTTGACATACATAGTGGACAAATGAATTTATATCTGAAGCTATTTCTGTTTGATTTTTCGAACCAAAAGTTGTTATATACTGATGTAAACTACTTATTCCCCAATACTCAATAGTTAATATTTTGTTTTTGTCTGAATACAAGGAACGTCTTTGGAATATAACTGCTAGATCGAATTTCTTTCAATGTGGATCGACGAAATGGTTTTGGCGATATATAATTGATGATAACTATCACAAATGAATGAAGTTTGTAATCTGTGATTTAACGTTATGAAGAAAAAAGAAGAAGAAAAAAAAACCCGAACCTTTCAGTACAAGAGCTTAGGTGACAAGTTACAAACCCTAGATCTGAGAATGAACATCGTTTGAGGTTTAGATTCTGCTAAACATTAAAGAATTGTGGACATCCCAGAATCAAGCGATTACTTTCAGATCAGCAGCTCAACGTTGCTTACAATTACACCAATTGCTTTGATAGTGAAATCATTGAGAATGTGTCTAATTTGTATTACAGCCAATATGGGCGACATTTCCTTTCCCAGTAATGGGTTTATCCTGAATGTTTTTTTTCTTTCGTTTTATGTTGAGGATTAGAATCAACTTCACTGAAAACTCACATCTCAGTGCAACCTGCAGTAGATACTAATACAGCTCAGAGTTGCTGTTGATAGTGATAAACGCATAGGAAAGTTCAAATGGCAACTTCCACAACACGTGGCTGGATATTTGCCTACTTATACTGCCTATACCAGTCAATCTAATAAAATCAGATCTTGTTTTCGATCCTTAAACATTTTGAGATATCTTTGCTGCAACCATTTTGGATCTGATTTTAATGAGATTGAATACGGTGCTAGTCCAATAAGTAAAGATTGAATACGGTGCTACCGGGTAGTCCAATAATAAGTAAAGATTGAATACAGTGCTAACCCAATAACAAGTAATACTGTTTCCATGAACAACATGTCAGAACAAAACGCAACATGCTTCAATTCATGAAATCATCCTCAACCAGATGGAAAGGGTATGTAGCTTTCATTGATCCTCGAATTATCAAAAGCTGAAAACAATATTGATTACCTCTACCTATCATGACTATTGATATACAGCCTATTGATGAGTACTTCAATATAGCCTATATCACACTGACTGGCATCTGGGGCGTGTGCGGGTGACTAGTTTCTGTCTGTGACTCTCATCAATACCTTTTTAGATTTTAATGATGGCAGCGACTGTAACTGGAGCAAAGGACCAACGACATTCTCTGAGTGCATAAAATAAAGCAATGAATCAATTGATGGTAGCACCTTTCATAAACTTTAAGAACATTACATATATGTGCATGATATATATTGTTGAGTGTAATATGCATTTATTAACTATGGGTTTATGTTTGAAGTAGGATCCAATATCTGAAAGTTCAGGGTAACTTAAAAACAAAACAATGATCGACAGAATAAGCAAGTTATTTCAATGACAATGATTTTGTGTAGCATTTCATGAACAAAGAATCTTGCAAAAATAGCTACCGGGTACATGTATATACCGTTTATGAGCAATAATAGAAACCAACATAAGCAAATTTACACTATATTTGCACCAACGTTTTAAAAAACTTACTACCATGTACCATTGGGGCAAATATAAGCAGTACAGATTATAGTCACTCTGCAAACTTGTCTTGTTAGCATCTACAAGAGCGTTTTCGATTATCGCTGTTCTTGTTGTCGGGGTACACGGGGCATGAGGATTTCTAAATAGAACACTGCGGATCGTTGTCGGAGCGTGTGGTGACGTCATGAATTTATCCGCCCCGCGTGCT
>JAUTBQ010194163.1:0-10140 GCA_032361185.1 Lepetodrilus ovalis | reverse complement strand
TGAAAATTGCAGATTTTACCACAATTAACATTGGGCCTATGGAAAATGACCCCCTAATTATTTAATTTTATTTCGAAAACACTGCAGTATGTTCCTTCTATTCATATACATATTGAGTGTTTGGGGATTAACTACATCAATAAAGAACAACTTTTGGGTGGAGAAATCAAATGTAAGTAGTCTCAGATAGAAATTTGTTTGTGATTGTCCATTACATGTCAAGCATCTATGATAGTGTGATGTTAAATTGGTCAACAATCCGTCATGTACATCTTTAACATTTGAATTCATATCATATTTCTTAAACAATTTCCAATGATGCATCATCACTGATACATGACATGGCATATAATAAATGCAAGTCTGTTATTGAACTTACTTATCATGTCACTTTAAACCATTGTAAACCAACAGAGATTCAGAACTACATGAACATCAGTAAGTCTACAGTGAAAATTGAAAATAATCCACCAACTAATTGATGTCCTTATGTAGCTCGTAATCTAAGCTAAATTTCCCCCAGTGATGTATAAAAGCCACTTACTTCCTTGTACAATTTTGATCATTTACCACAGCTGCATATTATAATATTGTCACCATACCAGTATAGTCCTAGAGTACTCCATCAGATTCAAGTACTAGTATGTATAAGATTCTCTCATCTCGAATGACATGATGTCTTGGAATTTAAAGAATAGTCCCTCGAGATTCGACACGAGATTTGACTGTATATAAGATGCAATCAATTAACACTTGACTGCAACACATGTGGAAGCTTAACTCTCTCCATCCTGGTGGCAACTGGAGATGACCTGAAGAGTAGTACTTGTATTTAACTACTGTATTTAACTACTGCTTGTAACTACATACTTCTACTAGTAGTGCACAACACTGATACAGTACGTATGACAGCTCATCATCATATTCACTTATAAGTAATATTACAGATATCGCATAGGCAAACAGAGTCTAATGACCGTAATGACACGCTGATTTCAAATGTCAACTGGCGCATGGCAAAATGCCAGAAAGTTAAAGACTATCGTCGTGGCAACGAACTAGACACATCCAGTGACGTAATCAGTCATCTTGTGCAGTTTTCAGTATTAGGGGTGGATTTAGAAGAGGATGTGCAACCCACCCCTACCCCATTATATATATTATGGCAAAGATAATGCAGCAAAAATGATGACAAAACAAGTACTGAAGTAGTGGAAATGATTTCTTGACGGACAATTATTCTCGTGTTAAAGGCATACAATCAGATATTTGTGGTTGTTTTGTACTAGTTCTTAGCCACAACTGCGAAGTACATTCACTTGACATACCCAGGGGTTAATATTGGCACTAGTCCTGTAGCCAATTAAAAATAACTGAAGTGAGTAAAAAGAACTCAAATCAAATACTGAATAACCAATTGAATAAAAATCATTAGAGTGAATTTTATGTTAATCTTGAGTATGTTGTCAACTTTCAATCTAAGAAGTGGAACATTATTCTGTCCCATTAAAAATGTTGTGTGCATACCAGACTATTTGAATAGAACACAGACATTTATTACAGCTGTCAGTGTCAGTAGGTATGATCAATGCTAAACCACAATTATGCAATATTAAAAGATGGCATCACGATGCCCTGTGTCCTGTGAATCATTTACTATTTAGTAAGCGTAAGCGACTATGATGTTAACTAAAAAACTGCATTGCTACATAAAAATACCCAATTGAATTAGTTATTGAGGAGTGCTGGTAATTACTCAATCGTGCAAAAAGCTATCTGGAGAACTGTTTGCACTTTTCCATAGGCCCAATGTTAACGGTGGTCAAATCTGTGATTCTCAAGGGGTCCCACAGATATCTTTAACAATTACAGATTTTCAAACGATGTTTGATCCTGGGTTCGCAATTGACACTCGCCCGCTTGCACAGGCCATTTTGCACAATGCTAAAGGTTTCCTAAAGGCGAGTAAAAAGTCATTACCGGTACATTTGTTATTTGTATCACTATTCGGGCGAGTATGTTTAAAAGTTAGTTGCTATAGCTGTACCTCTATTTTGAACACTGCATCTATCATGTCTATAGACAATGAATTAGTGCCCGGGCCATTTGTGCCAATGCTAAAGGTATCCTCAGGGCTAATAGAAATTATGTATTTTTGTAAATGTTTGTTATTTGTATCACTATTCGGGCTAGTAAGTTTGTAAGGTAAGTTTCTATCGCTGCATGTGACTGGGTGACCTAGAGTCTGAGAGTATCTAGGATGTGTCCCTGCCCCACACTGATAGAATCACTCCAGCTGAAAAACCAGGTGTCACTTTTTGCAAGCAGCTTGGGTTACATACTCCCTAGGGAGTTGACAAGAAATTAAGGGCTACCAATCCATTGACCAGGGTAATACTGTAGTATTATCATTATGAGCATGCTTTCGAGTATGGAATTGGTACAACGTAAATGTGATCATGCTAATTGAATGATCAGGGTTTTCCCTAGACCTAAAAAAAATGAGAGTCATCATGACTCTCACCAAATATTTTTGAGAGTCGTAGCATATTTTTTTTATAATCCTTTTGATTAGGAAGCAAAGACGTCAGCTGCATTTGAAACTACGGTTCTAAAATGAACTTGAATTTCCAATATGTTGACAGACTGTGTGTGATTGTTTGATGCCATATGTCGGGTTAACATGGTTAATTTTGAAAAATTACACAACCACTGGATTCAACTTGACTGCACGGATACAAAAATCACAGGTCATTGCAATGTCGGAATCGTACCTCAACCATGTGTATGAATCCCGACATGTTCGCTGTATCAACTTAGGATTCATAGCTTCGCTCGAAACACTGTCATCCTTTACTTTATCCCGATCTCATTGACACTGTCAGCATCAAAAGATGCACATATGCTTTTCGTTCCAAAGAAAGAAGCTAACACCGACTGATTTGACATTTTCAAAATGATTTTGACAAGCCAACATCAGGGAAAAAATAGACCTGTGTGACGAGCCATGCCCATATACCTATCAGCTAATCATGGGCGAGTTCAAAATATAGATTGTGACTATCCCATTTTCAGTTCACAGACTGAGCACGTTTGTTTATTAACATTTATAGTAAACTGAATATTAAAATCTAACGTTTGTGGAATTTCTGAACATTTTTAGATCATTACTTTTGATTGATGAATTACAAATATTTTGTTGCGTCACAATGATCCAACAGAAGTTTAGGAAGGAGTATTTTGTCCAATTAGTGCATCAAATACGCAAAATTCCTGCGTCAGGGATGTAGCAGTCTAGGGGATTTGGTAGACAGAACTGTACAGAAATACTAAAATGGGAATAGCTGTTGTCAGCTGGTTATAGTTTTATTATGCCCATCCCTAACAGTAACATTACCTTCCACAATAGAAGCAAGATATCATGTACAGTATACCTGTATACTGATTAGAGATTGTATTTTATTGTTGCTGATGAAGATGTAGAAATACTAATATACAAAAAATAAATGATTTAACAAAGACAGGGAAATTCCTGGTAAAGCAAATACATATATCCTGTTGTCGTATTGGTGAACATGCCATTTCCTGATGATGTCATGTACTTTTCCATGTTTTCTGGACAATTAATTAAAGATAGCAAAAATAACAGGTGAGAAGAACAATAAACATATCAGGCTGACTTGGCCGAAAAAGGGATGTTTTTTGAAAAATATTGTGCTAGTTGTAGCATGTTCAAATTGCTTGTTTGATCAACATTTAAGTGAACAATCTACATGTTAGAAGGTGCCCTAAAGACTTGCTATTTATGGAATGGTATTTAGTCTCTGGTCACTGGTGCATGAAATGACACTCTTTGAGAATATAAGATGTCACTATCTCTACAAGTATTCTCCATAATGCCCAATGTCAACTGTGGTCAAATCTGTAATTTCCAGGGGTCACATTGAGGCTGCATTTCACCCATGTGTGCTGCTCCCAAACACTATATGCCCCTAATCAAAACAGTCTGCCCCATACCAATTACAAATTCAACCAACCAAATGTTTTTGTGATGGGCATTCCGCCCCTAACTATATTTTTTAACTATATTTTTTTAGGGACATTTCGTCCCTACTCATAATAATAAGTATCAATGCCGCTATTATTCGGCAGTAATTGAAGCTAATTTTGCTTCCGATCATATCAGAACTGGACCCAACACAATTAGCAACTAACTACCGTAACGCCAATTGTTTAGCTGGAATAACCATAGTAATTCATGGGAAAAAAGTGGAAACAGCGGGTAAGATGAACTCATCAGATGTATAAGAGGTGCATGGCATGTACTATAGTCTGGCAGGCAATGTTAGATACCTGCCATTAATCAAAAACTATTTCATGCAGGCCATTCAAATGTTGCATCTAGTGTTTGGAAATGCGTTTACCCAACCAGTTCCAAGACTACAACTTCGTAGATCACTGAATAATCTATGGTGGTAAAATCTGCAATTTTCAGGGGGTCACACAGATACATTTAACAGCTGTTTAACATTGCAGATTTTCAAATGACATCCCCTCCCCCCACCACCGGACGACCCCTCTATTTTGATCACGGCTTGTCTAGTATTCCCATAAGAGCGTGCGCAACGACATGACGGCACTGCGGCAGACATGAAACAAAATTACTTCTAGACGTTGATACGGCATGAATGCATATGGTTCGATAGACGTCTGGATTTCTGTACTAGGCCATTCTCTACCTGCCAAAAATGCATCACATTTAGTGATTTACCCAATGTTACGCCTACAACGAAATGTAGAATATGTACAAGATATACCCTAGCCTAGGCCATGCTTATGGCAATGATACTACCCAGCCATAAACATAATATAATACAGGGGCGGATCCAGGTGGGGGCTCACCCGGCTTGCGCCCCCTCTAGAATTGGAAATGTTTATTCAATGAACATGTATTTTATGGTGAAATTATGAGCCCTCTCTAAAATACACTTTGAGCCATTCCCCCCCACCCCTAACTCCGCCTCTGTAATATACCCATATGACTCATAATCAACATATCAGCATCAAGTCACAAGTGTATGACTGAATCCGTATGACTGATATCAATTTTTGAAGACGATTTTCAATTCAACAAGTCAGCAATGGTGTACAGAAATATCTGTTTTGCGCAATATTGAATTATCAATGTGGCTAGTTAAGAACATGCAGCTACAGTCTGAAATGTGCATGTCTGATGTCTGAATTCTGTATTGATGTTATCTATATAAACAGCATATATTTCCACATACCTTTCCAACAGCTTCCATTTTCGTTTACGATCGCTTCCAGGTTGAGGGTGAAGGTCGCACCTGTTTTCTAAACCGAAAAACAATCATGATAAATGGGACTTATGTTTGTACGATACCGGGTAACTGTATTTTAGTATATAACATAAACACTATAATGAATGAGTTAATTTTATAAATATAAATAATAAGGAATCTGCTTAGGACTTTAAAGTAGTATGCTACTCGTTTTTATTCAGATTACATATTTGAATACTGTTTACAATATAGTACTTTTCATGAGTATTTTATCAACTTGTTTATGTGGATCATGAGGTGAATCACACTCGAAAATAAATATGGTTGCTGGAGAAAAATAACCCACATCATATTAATACAAACTATAACATTATTTCCAACCTAGGCACACAAAACATGTACTATTGGCCGTAACATATGCAGGGGTATAATAACGAGCCAATGACACTTAACCACTGTCGGGCATGCTATCTTCATTTCTGGCATGCCCGTTTTCAATAGCATGTTCCGGTTTGTAAAGAAAAAAGCTATAAGTATAAAAAAAAAGAAAAAAAAAGGAAAAATAACACATAGGCCCTATGCATAATCACAGAGTCACAGACTCATACATTTGCATCAAGCCATAGGCAAAAGGGACGCATTTGGTCAGTTAATAGATAGATCGGTCTCAGAAAGGAATATACACATGTACATTAATTAAGTAGCAAAATTAATGTTATATCTACTACATCAGCAGGAAAAGGACCACAGGAAGCATGTTGATATGAAATATTGATCAGCTCTAATAATATCATAATTTTTGAAAGAAATATTTAGTAGATCTAATCATCCGGGTCTTCGAAATCTGTATTTGGTCTGAACCGGAAGCTGAGGATGTTTTTTGTTGGTTTTTGTTTATGATTATTACCAAGGAATGTTCTCTTAACACGAATCTACTTGATGGCACCTTGAAAAAGTGTAATAATTTATTTTATTATTTATAACAATTTTAAATTTTCATTAGGTCGGGACGGCCTCGATTATCCAGTCCGTAAAACATTTACCGCACTCGTTATAAAAACATTATTTTAATAGAAAATAAAGGGTCATTGCATGCTTCAGAGGGCACGCTAGTTTCTAGAACAGAGTACCCTCCTGACTACCTGGACATTTGCATTTTGTTTCTACCCCTGATATATATATAATAATATTTAATTGAATTTATTTCATTGTATACCAATAAACGTTTATTGTATATGTATGTATATATTTCAGTCATACGTTGCCGTAAAGATTTTTTCCCCACAATGGGGAGGCAAGATGACATTTGCATTGGGAATAATATGGCCATTGGTCACTATCGGGGTTACTGCATTTTCTGAAAGAACAATCTTTCTCCGACATGTACGATGTTTTTACCCAGATATTTTTTTTATACATCAAGATATATTTATTTCCTTTCCAAAGACATCTGCTCAGCAAAAGTGCGGTCGCCATTGGTATAGTGTTTTACTACCAGCTGGTTAACGCACCGCTGAAGGACAACAATGCATTGAACACACGTTACTTCATATACCACCATTACGGATTCCTTTATTACTACATGTATTTATGTAACCAGCTAATGATCAGATTATTTGTTAAGGGGGAGAACCTAAGTTAACATTTTGAACAATAAGTGGTAGTCTATAAATAATTTAGGCCTGTTGTTCTACGATTAATATGTGCTTTGTAGGAAATACAAATGGGTGAAATGTGTTCTCTGAATATTAAAAGCATACTATCACAGATGGTTGATCTAAATAATGGACAAGCAAATTTCTATCTGAGACTATACTTACGTTTGATTTAGCCACCTAAAAGTTTTTATTTACTCATCCACTAATTCCCCAACACTCGATATAGTTATCACAAATTTCATATTTTATATGAATTGAAGCTATGAAGCATTTATTATCTTGTCTTTGATGCATCAACTTCAATGAGTTAACGTTGTCGTGTCGTTTTCTATTTTAGTCTTACTTCCTGGTACGTTGAGTGTATGCCCCCTTGCATTAGTATAATGACGCAAAATAAAATACGACCACATTCGTCATGCATGTTGTCAAAATAGGTGCAGTGGTATTTTGTCTACCATACAGGATTTTGAAAGTACAAACATGAATATATATAATGTAAAGTGAATGTAGTCTACTTTGTAGCTGTAGCTAACCATATATATCTGTGATATTATTCCTTTAGCACAAATTGGGACGATTCTCCAATTTTTCAATTATATATATCTATATTTTTGTGTTATTTTTTCAAGTACAACTCCTAGAAATGTTTTTACCGTACAAGGGTTGATCCATCACTCATTCTAAGTAGCTAAGGTCGATAACTCTTCATTCGGTTCAGTTACACTTATTGTGCACGATTAATCTGTTGGTTAGTACTGTATCCACCATTACAAACAGAAAGCTTGCTTTGTCACGCGGTAACCGGTGTACAAAACTCAGGATAAATGTGAGTATGCGATCGGTATTTTCATGAGTTAGACAAATAGGGGTTACACAAGATACAAATCAATATTATTCTGCATTATTTTTCACCAAACCACTGCGACTGTGTACACAATCTGATAAATGTCGGTGAATGATTACGCAGAAATACGTCAAACATATTCATTTGGTTGAAAAATTGAAGCCTAGATCATCTGTGGAATCAAGGATGAAGGAATACATTTTGCAAACGACATTCGGCCAAATTTAGTAATAAAGGTGAGGTGGCCCCTGATCTCCACCTTTGCCGATTTTATTTGTATCCAATTCACTTATGACATTTGGCATTTTGTCAGCTGTTTTTTACCGAGTGAGTCTTGGTGACCGGTTTTCGTGGTATTAATGGTCGAACCGAACTTAGGCTATGTGTATGGCCGGGTAGTGTCATTGCTATGCTAATGTACACACACCGGCCATAAGCCTACAGATAGTAACAGTATGCGCAAGTGCGACAACTGGGGTTCTCTCACCATTTTTTTCAACTGTAAATGTATTTGTATAGAGTCAGTCGTGAATGGTAATCCACTGAGTGAATATCCAGCTGTTAGGATAAGATCTACAGGCGGACAAGTGAATAAGCCCTTTACCTACATTTACATATCCGATACATTCTACTTTCACATGTTTCAGTTTACACATCAGGATGTTTCTGACCCGTTCGGAATATGATCGTGGTGTGAACACATTCTCACCAGAAGGGCGACTGTTTCAGGTGGAATATGCCATAGAGGCCATTAAGGTGAGGACCTATCTAAAATCTAACTTCCGTCTAGCTGCCGTTTCATGACAGCATTTTGTGCCCTATTATTATTTGTTTACATTCTTTTGGCACCATGGAGACATGGACAATGCCTGTAATTTTTGTGCCAAAATTTCAATTCAGTCTTTCAGATAGCGTTCTGCTTTTCAATAAACAAGGAGTAGGCATTCATTGAACACTGTTGAATAACGCCGCATTTGGTAATTTCACATTCCCTGCAGCGCTAAGACTGGCATACTTTCGCCCATCAAGGGGTATGCACACAAAGAGGCATGCAACTTTTGACGGACAAAAAAAACCAAGTTTTACCATTTTTTTTATATCTATTCAAAATATTAAATTCAGAATCATGGTATCGTTAATAAAAAGAAAATTTGTCTACCGTATGCTGCAAGAAATGTGAAATTACTGAATATTGCTTCAATAACCATTTAAACTCAACTTTGCATGCATAGATATTTTCCCAAATGATATTTTCTCCCCCAAAAAATCATTTTAGTTTTTATGTAGTTCAAGATGATCTTGTCAGAATAATTCCGCATTCATACCATTCCGATGTTCTTGTATTTCCAGCTTGGTTCCACAGCCATTGGCATTCAGACGGCTGAAGGTGTGGTCCTGGCAGTGGAGAAGAGAGTTACCTCCCCTTTGATCGAGCCATCCAGCATTGAGAAGATAAACGAAGTAGACAACCATATAGGTATTGAAAATAGATACATGTACCAGTGTACATTCTTCATAGTTAATGTACATCTTGTTATTAAACTACCAGGCTACTTTACTGATTAGCTTAAATACTTAGTTAAGGATGCTCTTCATCGCTTTTTGCTACAGAACACAAAATAGTAGCTAGGATTGTTATTGAAAGTACAATGACCAGGAAAGAAATTAACACTAGCCTGTTATCCCGGACCATTTCCATCTAAAGCAGGGATGGAAATTAGCACTAGCCCGCTAGCCCAGGCTATTTCTCCCAATGTTAAAGGTATCATAAGGGCTAGTAGAAATTCATGTCTTTTGTAAACATTTGTTATTTGTATCACTATTCGGGCTAGTGAGTTTTATTGGTAAGTTTCCATCGCTGTTAAAGATATCCTACGGCTAGTGGAAATTCACTTTTTATATAATTTCTTTTATTTGCATCACTATTCGGCCTAGCAGTATTGGTTTTAATGGCAATGTATGTATGCCTATGCTCCACTATTTATACTATTTCTTGTTTTCGTCGTCGCTTATGTGTCAAATATTCTACCTGTGCCATAAAGCAATAATTCAATCTGTTTCTTTCAGCATGTGCTATGAGTGGTCTGATAGCCGACTCCAGAACACTGATCGACAGAGCCAGAACAGAGGCTCAGGTAGGAACCCTGACTGTTCTTCATCTCGTCGACCTCTCACATAGCTGAAATAGTTCTCTAATTTTAGTCAGTTTTGTGTCAGTATAGCAGCTCTGTGATATAATATGTACGAGATCTGGGCTGCAGACTAACATTTAGAGTTACTTGCCCGCAGGGCTAGTCAGGGCAAGTTGTAAAGGCACCAAAGCATCTATATGTTA
>JAUTBQ010194152.1:0-10141 GCA_032361185.1 Lepetodrilus ovalis | reverse complement strand
CAGTGTCCCCTCGATATAACGCTGAATTTGGGGTCCATGACATACCCCCACCCCCTGCCTTATAGTACCAGTCTTATACGATAGTACAGGTAAATAACAAAAATAAAAATGGGATGCACATCTGACCCCGCATTATATCCAAATCCGCTGTGTATCGAACAGTGTTATATCGAGGAGACACTGTATATCGAGGAGACACTGTATCCTCAGTTCCTTTCAATTGTTTTGAGATCCAGCACTTAATAGCTCATTAAACATTTCAAAGACACACTTTTTTAGAATCAATGCATCACAATATCCCAAAGCATCAGATATTTTCCATATTACTGAAGATTTGTTGTTTATATTCAAGATTTGTGGCAACTATGATATGGACAGAACATTTAAAAAGTAATAAATAAATGATATTTCAAAAGTCTCACATATTACTGAAGATGTATGGTTTGTCTTCAAGATTGAAATATGTTATGAATTTTTTGGGGAAAAGTAATAAATAAATGCTATTTTAAACTGTACACTCAATACATTCCTATGATTTCGTATTCTAGTGTGTTTTACATGAACATTAAATTAGATACATTACTAACACTTGAAAGGGGGAAATGATATATCACATCAGTACTTGACATCACATAATATATCATACTTTACTGGCTAGATACTTTGTTCTTTTAAAAAAAAGACAATATCTACAAATGTGATAGCAGTTGCCACAAGCATACTTTCTCCTCAAATATCAAAATGTTATAATGCAGTATGTTTGTTGGTACGGTAATATTTATTAATAAATATTGATAATAATATACAATGTCTAATAATAACATTTACCTGTTTTCCCAAGAATCCATTATCAAACATGATCACGATACCTCACATTGAAAATATCCATCATCATCTGCCTTCATATATATACACATTGAAATATATGCCATGTACAATTGAAATGCTTGAAATATACAATTGAACATATACCATGTGCAATTGAAACATGAAATGTACAGGAGAAGCATATGAAATGTACAACTGAGGTGTACGAAATGTACAATCAATAACCTTCATTGACCTGTATCAATGTCATAATCTTTCTAACCTTACATGACCAGAAACACCCACAATACAAAGTAATTGCACCAATATTTAAAGTACCATAAACATTTCCTAAAATGAGATTGAATTAACCCCATTGAATGCTTAAAAGGATGACATTTATAAAGTTGGCTACATCACGCATTTCTTTGTGGGAGTCAGTCAATCATACCAACCAGTGAACCATGTATGTAATAAACACTGACGCGTAAATCGTCACGAAAACCTTCTGCTTTTCTTATAATAGGGAATCTTTTGACATTCGCTCTGTGTAACAATATTTTTTGGGATCAAGATTGTCATTGAAGAAATACATTATAATAAATTGAGGTAGAAAAGATAAGGGCAAGATGTTTCTTTGGCGGATTTGTGTCAAATTGTAAACAGTTTTTGGATAATAAATGGGCTGACGGGATGCAAATTTCCTTTTATCTATGGATAATTTTGATCCGTGAATAATTTTTATCCATGGATGGTTTTGATCCATCCTTTCAGGTATATAGACATGGATATATATATATATCCCAGTGATAACAGCATGTCATTTATACATGTCAATAAAGCGACAGTTAACGTGACTGGCTGTCACATGGCGACAGGTAACTGCAGTACATGCACCTGTAAACTTGCTACAACGGTTATGTACGAAATTGACGAATAAAGGTGCTAATGTCTTTAATATTTTTTTACTTTCATTATAATGGACCGGGACAATTAAGTGAGAAATAAATGTATGTTACTCTGAGTTTTTTAAGTCTAGACTCTGTTGTGGAAGTACAACACTTAAATGAATAATACTAAATGACAACAATAGTGCTGAAATTGACGATAATTTTGTAATGAGATTAATTATGATTGCATTGAAATCCACAACAATTACAACGAAATTGACAAGGTTTTTCAGTTCGACTATTTTCCATAATATACTTTTATATTACGTATAGCTTTATAAACCCATTTTAGCAATAAAATTGTTTGTATTTCAATATGATTACAATGGCATAGTGACTCAGTATCGCATGAACATGCAAATGTACGTAATCCTTGTCTAAAGTCACTAAATCAGTCACGCATGGACTGATGGTATATAAACACTAGAAATATACCTATAACAAATCATTAGAAGGTAGAAAAGTACAAATGGTAGAAATGTACATGTGTGTTACCTTGCGGGTCAGAAATAGACATGGAATCGCTGACAACAGACATCCGATCACTCGTGCATGTCAACTGGTACGCACACCTTGTCACATCGAGGGGATCGAACATTCCACAGATAGGAATCAATACGAGGACAAGAACCTGTGGTGTGGTTGTTTGTTTTACATAGAGAGCGAAATCTGGTTGCTTTGGTTAGCACAGTGGCTGCTCTAATTAAGGTTAGATTAGCTGGGCTCTGGGTTTGGATCTAGTTTTAGGATAAATCGATGAAGGAAATGGCGGGATAATGTTATTGTTGTTGATTTGGGGTTTTAAAGCATACAATCACAGATCGTTGACCTATATTATGGACAAATGAATTTCTATCTGAGACTACAGTACATGTACTTACGTTTGATTTGTCCACCCAAACGTTGTTACTTACTGATGTACACATACTTATGGTATTCCTCAAAACTCGATAGTTATAAAATATGAATAAATGGAACATGGATCTAATTATCTTGTCTAATTAACATATAACTGCTATATCGAATTTCCACCAATGTGGATTGACAAAAATGATTTTGGTGATATAAAATTAATCATAAGTATCACAAATGACTGAAGTTTGAATTTATTACTGAAATACAGTGTTACATATTCACTGAAATCTGTGATTGTATACCTTTAAAGACACTTTCAATGTACTGTTTTTTTTAAGTGCTAGCTCACTTGGAATACCATAGCACAGATAAAACAAGGATACCAAACTCAGACACAGTATACTGACTCTAAGCTAACCAGCCCTTGCTATACCCATATAATGCTGACCACCAATCAGGTTACTGGTTTATTTCATAGGGTAATGGTTCGATGTTAAGGCGATAGGAAGGGAATGATGGACTAAGATGATAGCGAGCGTGTGTGTGTGTGCGTGTGTGTGTGCGTGTGCGTGCGTGCGTGTGTGCGTGCCTCTGTGCATGCATGCATATGGGTGTGTGTGCAAATATATCAGTTGTCTTGAACCAATAGACTCAAAATTACACATTATACACTAATATTACTAAAAAGCTAGATACAATATTTGTCATCCAATATTTATTACAAAAAGACAGAAAAACTAATACTGAATGATTCAACATGTACATGTTATGACACATACATCATGACAAGTTTACCAAGAAAAGAAGCAGATGCATCAGTTCTGAATCCAGCATGGTCGATGTTTCTGTAAGCCGGCCATTATCCTGAACAGGGATTAACTTAGACAACTGATAACTTCATCATACAGCTGATCAATATAGTCCTCCGCACTCCTTCAACTTGTGTACCCGGTACTTACATAACATAGAATGATTTACAAGAGGACATTGTGAAGTGTCAAGGGTTCAAAGATCTAAAATCATGCATATTCCTTTGAATAAAACCATCAAAACAGTAATCCCATGTATTAATATTCCTCCAGGTTTTGTCAAGAACATCATCAAATCTTTCTCCGATTCATCAGGAACAGAGAAATCCCATGTTATTATAAGTTCATGACCCAATGCCGGGCGAACTCATCATCGGCTCTCTGTTCATCAATAACGTGACAAGACGTCAGATCTGATCCTCGGCATTGAGCAGAGTCTGGGGATCTATCTGGTTCCAGGTATCGTATTTTGTCAGAGCAATCATCCTCGCGATCAGAGAGAAGGCTGCAAGTCCGGCCAGAGCGACCTCCCCGGATTAAGCTAAGCTGACAGATTACAGAGCTGTGTAGAGCACGTCTCCAGCATGTCATTATCCAGTCCCGAATCCGAGCTGCTTCTCAAGGCCAGGGTGGATACAGTGACAGTCTGATGATACTGTGATAATTACTTCTTCAGACTGACAATGTCGGGCAGTTGGAACTGTCTAGTGAGTGCCAATCAAATGTGCAATTCTGAAGAAATATATAATGTGCTATGGTGTTGATATGTATCAGAATTATGAAATCTTTATTTGACATTGGAATATTGGAGATCAAATGACTTGTCATGTCAGATATAGTCATGAGGAAACATGTTTTAGGCACATTCCAACTTGTATAATTATTTGTGGCTAAACATGTAATGACACATCAAAAAATAACTACGGTAGAGACATATTTCAAGATGTGAAGATGGTAACTTACTCAAGCAATGACAGGGTGATGTCTCTATTATATGAAATACATGTATGATCATGATGAAATAAGTCTAAAAGAAAAAACTGTGAACATAAGTCCATTAAATTAAAATATATCTACAATTCTCTGTAAAACAAGTTTATTGTACATTAGATGGCAAAAAGATATATATGAATTGTATGACTAGAGCATATATATAGTTATAGAATAATGTAAATGATTATACTCTCTAAAGTTACTAAATGTTGTAGATTTGTTGGAGACTGGATGGGAATATGATGTCAGAGACTGGGCCCATTGCATGGGAATATGTCAGAAACTGAACCCAATACATGGGAATATGTCAGAAACTGAACCCAATACATGGGAATATGTCAGAAACTGAACCCAATACATGGGAATATGATATGATATGGAACCACTGCAATGCACCTGTGAAATTTCCTACAAGAAAATTCTATTTATAGCATTGTGTAATCCACACTGATCAAATGACAAATACCATATCAAATATCCCATATTTCCTGGAGAATGACGTCGCATATCAAATTTCCAGATTAAATTTCCATGAAATCAAATGATTCAAATGACTGCACTGCAAAATCCTCTCAAACTGCAATGCAAGACTTTTTTAATAATCACGTACAGATTGCGATCATCTGACCTTTAACAGCTGTTTAAGAGCTTAGTAACAGAACACCAGATGAAAAACCTCATTGACAGGTGAGATGAAATCTGAGAAATTTACATGCACATAAACATTTACAATTAGTACATGTTAATCCATGTCTGTGATGCTCACCAGCCCAGATCATCAATCTGTACGTCATAAACATTAACTAGGCTCAACTGTCAAACTCACACATACAAAGTACCCATTCAGAGAAAACGCACACAAGAACACGATGATCCTTGAAGATGATGTTAAAGACGGCATTTTCAATAGTTGTCATCTCTGAAGATTAACCCTAAATTCTCATCTCTCACCATGAATTAAAAGTAAAAAAGTTGGACCGATTCTTAAATGAAGTTTTAAATGAAGGTATTTAGTATATATGCATGGATCCCGGGAGAGGAGATATCTATCTTGGTGAACTTAATGTCGACATTAACATGCCGTCGTGGAATGACGCTTGTCATACATGTTTTATAACTCAGGCTCAACTGAATTCAATAAAGTTCAGCTGGTCTATTTTTCAGCCGTATATGGACAAGTTATGGACGATGGTAGTAGTTAACTTTTCATAGCTTTGGGAACATAGAACTAAGATATCCTGCACAGGATCATGCTGGTGAGCATATCTATTTCATAAAAAAAAAATCTACAATATATTGATGAAATCTTCTATGCCATATCCAATTAAAAATATATTCAAATGGTTAAAATTTAATTTTCAGATGATATCTTAGAATGTTTATTCTATCTTGTATTAAATTCTATTAACTCTCTCCCTGCTGCAGGCAACCGGAGATGCCCTAAACAGCAGTGTATTTGCATAATCCAGCAGGGAGAGAGTTAATTCAGTACTGAACAGAACAAAAATTTATTCCAATAGAAAAACATTTAGCGATTTGGAGAAAATAGATTACTGTATATCAGCCAAGTCATTTGGAGAAAATAGATCAGAATGATTTTACAATAATTGTATAATCGTACCAAATGCTTCTCCATTGTTAAACCTGGCCGCGATGACTCGAAAAAACACACCTGAATTTGAGATTTTGGTAAGCTGAGAGTTCTCCCAATGACTCAATGCTGTAACTTGAGTAAAATTTCAGCTGGGTTGAAGTTTTTACCAGGCAATCGAATAAATCTCAGCTCATAGTCAAACTCAAGTTTGTATTGAGCAGTCTGGGCCAGACAGCTGGGATCTGAGGGCTGTATACTTATGATCAGTGTTGATGGATGGTATAACAGAAATAGAAGTTGCCGAGTCATGCTGTGTCTCGTATTGTCGCACAGCTCATGTATCAGCAGGGCAAATTACCAAAAAAAAACAGAAAACCCATAACAATAAAACACTGAAACAAATCTGAAACAAATTTCTCTTCAGTTTGTCCAGTACTTTAACCTTCAACAAACAATATACCCAGAACAAAATCTCAGGTACTAGAACACTTTCACTATTGTAGCTCAATTACACTAGAAAAGCAACATTAAGATTTTTATCCTTTGAATATATTTACATTGGTGTGTTTACATTGTTTCATAGAAGTCATTCTTGGTTGATATGGCTTACGGTAAATAGGTCTGTACACACAGAATAGTTACTAAGTAGGTAACATACTCTTTACTAGGCTATCTGATACCTTGATGTGAGGACAACGGACATTAGTAGGACATTAGTAGGACGAGGGAAGAGATGTGGTCACATGATAAACCAAGAGCTCCAGGGGAAGCTTAGTTAATTGAGAATACACGTAGTAACACTCAGATACAGTGCTTAGGACAATAGTACCAGATTATGGTAATTTGTGTACATCCTGGTAATTAACTGAAATACATGTAGTAACACTCAGAAACAGTGCTTAGGACAATAGTACCAGATTATGGTAATTTGTGTACATCCTGGTAATTAACTGATATAATGTAGTAACACTCAGAAACAGTGCTTAGGTTAATAGTACCAGATTATGGTAATTTGTGTACATCCAAGTAATTAACTGATAATACACGTAGTAACACTCAGAACCAGTGCTTAGGATGATAGTACCAGAGTATGGTAATTTGTGTGCGCCCTGGTAATAAACTGAGAATACGCGTAGTAACACTCAGAAACCGTGCTTAAGACAATAGTACCAGATTATGGTAATTTGTATACATCCAGGTAATTAACTGAGAATACACGTAGTAACACTCAGAAACAGTGCTTAGGACGATAGTACCAGACTATGGTAATTTGTGTACACCATAGTAATTAACTGAGAATACATGTAGTAATACTCAGAAACAGTGCTTAGGACAATAGTACCAGATTATGGTAATTTGTGTGAATATATGTAATAAAACTCAGAACAAGTGCTTAGGACAAAAGTACCATAACTTAATAACATTGGATGGAGCCAAATAATGATCTAAGGCAAGTTCTTGCCCTTACAATACTCCATGCCATGACAAGTACAGTAAAAATCAAACTTACAAAGAAACTCCGACTGCAAGAGAACATGGCCATTAAATGTGTCACGGGAGAATTATCATCGACAGAATCTTAAAAGGTTCATATCTAATAGGGCTATGAATGTTCTTAGGCTAAGAAGATTGTAAGAATGTTTCAAGAATATGCACCCAGACTCATATTTATATTGTTGAACTGTCAATTCATGACACAAACTTTAATTTTCATAATTGTAATATTTGTAAGATAGTCATAGTGGAATAAATTATACTAGTCAAAGAAATGTCATTGAATGTTCATGTTTGTAATAAAAATCTTAACAACAAAGTATTTAGAATGTTTAAAATAATATAATTATCTTAATAGGATACCATAACTGTTGTACATCTAGATGAAATTTAATTTAATGTAACTACCGATATACTAGCAGCAACAGGAAATGTCCTAAAGATGAACTTGCTATCACTTCAACATTCAAGAATCCTGAAAGAAAACCCCTTCTTTCTTTAATGTATTTTCATATTATAAAAATATCATTATGATCAAATATTTGTACCGTACATACAAGGTGCATATGGAAAACACTTACTATTGGGTATCCAGAAAGTAGAATATTGCAGAGATAGTAATAACAGTAGTCCAAGTCACCCACGAAGCAATGGCTGATCAATTCCTGACAGAAATCTGCAGTTTTATGACACAAGGTCAGCCCATGTAGAAATATCCACTACGATGCGAGGCATCTGACAATGTTTCTGTGTTTGTATTCATCCCTGGGTTGAGAGCCACTTTAAAGTCTGCTTACTTCTTAAAGCCAGCGTCCCTGGTTTGTGCTGTCGACAAGAAGATGTGACTTCTCTGCCCGAATATATCTTCTATTCCCAGTTAATCGGTTTGCAAACATTTCGCCATAAAGGCATAGCTGGCAGAGTCAAAATAGCAGCCAGCTCAAACATGTCGAGCTTGTAAAAATCTGTGTAAGTCGTTTCAAGTCAAACAGAGAGCATGATCATGTCGAAATTATCATAATTCTTGACATGATGTTTTTAAAGCAAGACAGTTACATATTTGACACTGTTGTATTGGTGTTTGTTTCTAATGTGCGAATGTAGGGCGTGAAGAGGATGAATATTTGTTGTTGAGGTTCATACTTGGAGCAAATAGTTAAACAATTGGCTAGTATGTGTATGAGGTATTGTATTTTTTATATTGAAAACAATATATCTATTTAAATGCTTTCAAATAGTTAAACAATTGGCCATTATGTGTTTGAGGTATTATATCTAAAACATTGAGAGAAAAAATTTCTAAAGTTGAAATATTTCCATTATTATTATTTTATTTATTAGTTTTCTAGATATGGATAATAAAATTACATCAATCTCAACTGAATTTTTAAAGGTAAAATTCCCAAGGTAATAACTAAGTCATTATATACCAATTACCGGTACATCATAAATGTCAATAACCAAAAATCATTCAATACTTAATATTGTATTCACCATATTGCTGTGTGTGGTATGAATACCATTTTAGAAGAGAGACTGTCCATCTCTAGCATCAAGCTCAGGATAGTCTTAGGACATGCTTTAACAAACTACTGACCGGGAAATGCACTGAGGTAGAAATCATCATCTCATGAATGTGAGTTCACGTGACCTTGACGGACGATTTCATGGTACTGCTCATTTTGTGACATCTACAAATACCTTGACCAACCATTGTCACATCTGACACTATAAGTGGAAACTATTGACATGAAATGGAATGTAAAAATATAATACTAAATGTTTCAAATAATATATATTTTCGTGGCTGTCCTTTTCAAATCTATTTCATCCTTTCCCTAATCGCTACTCTATTATACTGGAGAAAATACAACATAAGGTGACTACAATGTGATATAGACGCTATAACCATATCATGGGTTACACACATCAATGCTTAACTGCCTTTTGAAATGAACATGACACATATAAATGTCAATTTCATCTTAGTTTATCTCAACAAGAGCACATTATACAGTAAGCAAACTTTTACGTTAGTATTGCACACTCAGTTGTAAATGTAAATTTAGTTGAAAGCTTAATTAAATTTGAAAAATCCCCATGGCTGTTAAATAATTATTGTCTATTATTAAACATGGCTATATTGTTTATATATGTTTATTTCAAATAATGTGAAGGTTTGTAGTCAAGCTGTCATGTTGTTTCTGAAATGTTTATGATGGCTTGTCATGTGATTGGCAACTCATTTAAACCAATTTTGTTCCGTTTCTTCAATCAGAATTAAATATTTTCAGTACAACACAAACACCAGGTTCAACTGCCACCTACAGAATGTATTGATAACAAATAGAAATTGATTTGAACACTGAAATGTTTCAGTATAACAACGTGGCAAAGATGATTTAACAACTGAAACATCCTTGACACAACAACAATTAGCTGATCAGCAAATATTGGAGAACACATTCAATTATTTCATATTTAATATGCCCCTGGGACTTATATTTCTACTGGCTAATGGAGCTATAGAAATGTATGTAATTATAATTTTTTTTTTTTTTATTTTTTTTTATTTGGGTTCCATTTTGCAAATACATAGACATGTTATACATACATCATGTACAGTATTGAGGGTAATT
>JAUTBQ010194141.1:0-10141 GCA_032361185.1 Lepetodrilus ovalis | reverse complement strand
ACGTCCAAAAGAAAGTATCCAGTTTAAAAACTAGTTTTATTGATATCCAAATGCTGATAGTAAAGTAAAATAACGGTCTGCCACGAAATGTCATGCAAATCGAATTTTGGTAGAAAAATGATTTTTTTTTCGGTACCAAATATATTTACGTACCCAACTATTATAAAGTTCACTCAAATGCAATGCCAATGGTTATTCATTGAATAATGGAATTCACGAAAACAAATGCCAAGAATATCAACAATGTAGAGAGAGAGAGAGAGCGAGTCGTTAAAATTATCCCAGTTTGGTACGACGCATACCCATATTGCAAGAATGTTTGCTTGCATGACAAAACCATTGAACTATTGATGAAGCCATTCAGTCAAACTGGAAACTCATTAAACAGGCCTACATCAGGAAGACCGTGTGTGAAAACGGCTAGTGAAGGCCCATAGTTTCGGCTTCTTTACTTCTGAAAATTCAGCCTTTCAGTGACGACATCAGCTTTTACGGCGTCATTTTATGACGAACAATTACGAACAATTACGAGCTGAATACACACATGCCTATCTGCTCTACCGTGAAGTCACGTTAACAAATCAACGTCGACGTAACCATCTGAAATGGGCCAGAACTGTACAAGTTTGGTCAGACATGAAGGTTTGCCGTGCTAGTTAATCATCAAGATTGGAAAATTGGACCGAAAAATGCACTTTTGGTGGAATGATAACATATTCCAGCTAACGTCCGACGACGTTTAACTGTATCGATGAACCGACTAGAAAAGGTCTGAATTAATACTATGGCTGATCAAACAGGCCATTGTAACAGTATACTATGCTAATATGTGGAAATTAGAGCAGATGAATACCAATGATACTTCTGCTCGTTTAATTTGAACACATTGAAACGTTGAAATGTGACATACCTAACTATTTGCACGAATGCCAAATAAAATTGTATAGTATTGAACGACTTGGTGTTGTTTTTGTACACAGTCTACACCAGATCGGTATTCAATTAATACATTTGAAATGATCATTGTATCTATTTTGGTTTTTAAGAAATAGACAGTCAAATGACAAATGTACCGGATACTTTCCTTTGGACGGCAGTAGTATACTAAGTGTAGGAACGGACAGAAAATGTCACGACCAATCAAAATGAACGTTTTAAATATTCAGTTTACAGAAATGGACATTAAAGGCAAAAATACCATTACAGGTCGTTTTGTAAAGAATTGGTGCAATAAATGCTAGGTAATTTTATTTAGCATACGTACACGTAGTATTGCTTTGTACCTTCAGAACTGTCTTCCACGCTCATTTTCATCGGTGAAATGGTTCACTCACAGTGACAACCTGATAACGTGATCGTCCATAAAAAAGTATGAAACATAGTAAAATTTGTGGTACTTCCCTTTCACATTCGGAAGCATTCAGACAAACTCGGAAACCGGATTTTAACTTCCTGTTCTTGTTATATAGGAGAAGTGATCATAGTATTGTGAATGTAGAGCTACGTATCGTTATCTATATATTAATGTACACCTATACAAAAATTAAATATTGATAATCTGGTGGACATCCATACTCTCCTGACAGCGAGAACACAACAGTTTGTATTACACGCTGTCACACTACGAGGGTTGTCGTGTGTTCAACATTATAAGGAATTTGATTGGTTCATGTTATTATTAGCTGATGGGTGCAGGCGCAAAACGACAGCATCCAAAACGGTTCATGATATTGACGAAAAACGAATATTGAATTAGCGAAAACGGTACCAAATTGATCGGTAGGAAACGGTACCTTGACTTATATCTTAAGAAGAAAATGGTCTACTGTTTGGAATTTAGACGATATCAATCGTTAATTGATAGTTCCCAAATTGAATATCGTGCGCCGTTTTGGATGTTGTTGTTTTTTCAACCAATCAAATTCCGTATAAATGCTGAACACACGAAAACCCTCGTAGTGTGACAGCGTGTAACACAGACTGTTGTGTTCTCGCTGTCAGGAGAGCATGGTGGACGTCAGGAATATTCTAACATAAATCAAGTTTAATTTCTTTCAGAAAAAGTTGGTTTGATCATTATTAAATACAGTCTAGTAGGTCAACCATCTGGTATGTGTTCAACGAATTAATACTGTATTACACTCTAATTGTATATTCTATGTATATTACAACATATGTCACTGGAAGTGTATACATGATTTGTTCTATTTTATGAGTTCGATAACGTATTCGAGACTTCTCGCCCGTTCCCGTAAACTTCATATGCTCTAGCCATTGGTTACCAACATAGCTAATTGTCTGAGTGGGTGGAGAGGTATTCAGAGCTTTTTAAATATATCCACACGACTGCGTAGATACAACAGGTGCCCGTTTATGGCACACAGAACTGTTCGACACAGATATTACAGACGACATCACCATCCTTAATATAATCAAATACCCTAACAGCTCCGAAAACGAATGGTTAATTTAATAATAAGAACTATGATATAATACTCTATGATGCAGCACCTGGGTGATATGCCTACTGTATACGTGTAGCAAATACGTAAATACAAGTGATGATCCCGCCACTATGCCTAGTCAATTACAACGTGTAAAAATATCTATGTCACTATTGACTTAGCTAATTCTCGGAATAATTCCGAAACTCGTACACAGATATGGGGCATACTATGGGGCAAGATTAGCCAATGGGCATGATTTACTCGTCAATATTTTCTGGCAGACGAAGTTTCCGAAGAACATTCCAAGATATTCGTGTTTGTTCACGAACAATCTCCTACATTCAACAGCGTATCTGTCAACAGAAATGTATCGTGTATACTACTGCTGGGAGGTGCAACAACAAGTCGGTATTGAGAAGACGTCAAGCACAGAACTGGTAAACTTGCCGTGATGTTGACCGTACTGTATAAGGCGTGTGTCATATTGTATCAGTGCCAGTGCAATGCATGCATACCTCGCTCATAATGAGAAGCTCTACTGTATATCAAACAGCCAATTAGGTTATTGGAGCGAGTCTTCGCTCTCGCCTCGACTTAGCAGCCAGTGGGTAAGTGAGTGGGTAAGTTATAGTCTCTGTCAAACATATGGCCAGGGTTTTAATCTGTGGAAGACATAACAATAACCCTGTCTGATGCCCGCGTGAGCAATATGACGTATGCATCCATATATTTTTATGAAATTGCCACATTTTCTATCCATATGCTAAATATGTACCTCATGCGTGCAGAGTCGCACTTAACATTAGTTTGGGTCACTGCATTTATGTGGGGTTTTGTCATATACCATATTATTTTCACGTCTACATTAACCAACTCCTTGGCGATATACCTATGCTTATTGCTTATAGTTCCCTTCACTGACTAAAGGCACGAAACGTTAGGTTATAATGATTCCATTTGTGGTACAAAATATCATGTCTAAAAGAAACTTGAAAGCGAATTTTCCCTTCGATTAAATATCTATAGAGATTAATTGCCTCGTATTCAAAGACTACATATAAGCCTTCTTTGAAGAGGGTTACTCTAGGAGGGCAGACCTACAATTAGAAGTAATAATTTTAACGATTTAAAACGTATACAGGCACCAGATGATGCCGCGTGTAAACGGACAGCGCGTTGTATTATACCTTTGTGGGAGTTCTCCTCGTTTTGAATGGTCGCGTGTTTTCTATAAACATTTGGACAGTAATGAATTGATTCGCCTTCTCAATTCTCCAGTTAATGTAATCTGGTGAAATTCCGGCCAGTCATGATGCGGAAATTTAACCAATCGTTAAGGAGGAAATAAGATGGCCCGAACACACACGACGTTTTCATTCCGCAGTGAATATGGCTTGACCTGTGTTTTCTCTGGTCTCGGTCATCCTTCTCTGTCAATTATTTGTTTTTGCATGAGGGTAATTCTGACATGAAAATCTATGATCGTTAATCATAGAGGTAGTGCTGTACACATCGTATGTGGGTGAATCCATATGATTAAACCCAGAACCAATCACGCGGCCTTGTCCAGCACGGTGATACGACACTAACACAGAGATAGTGAAGAACAATGTCCGAATTCTTTAAACCACAGAACCATACAAACAGATAAATTAAATCTACTTGCTGAATGAATTATTTTTTAACCTCTTGATTTTAACTACTGCAATAGTTAGAGAAGTCTTACATAAACCTACAGTAAGAAACTGGCATCCAAATACAGTCAGACCACGATATACTGGACACTTCCGGTTTCGTTAAAATCTGACCGGTAAGAGAAACAACCGGATCATCGGATCAATCATTTATCACGTTAACTTATATACAGTAGTAAGAGACCTGTATTGTTTAAAAGTTGACCGGTAAACGGAGAAACCACTACAACTGAGACCGTTATAACGGGGTCTGAGTATATATAGAAGAGGTGTTTATTTGTGCTGATTTGTACCGGTAACCTCTCATATGAGTGATTAACATGTAGGCATACACATAACCCAACCATGGTATCATAACCAAACACGACCAGTGCGTGGACGTTATCGTATATTAGTTATCTACATCGATATAAAAAGGGTTAAAGGTTGCAGAACGATATTCTTTGAAGCTATCTAATAAATTCACATTCAGGAAAATTAATAGGAAATATTATTATCCAATATTGGCGATATCCGACCATACAGAATAAGACTCAATACTCGTAATGCACTCGCCATCCTTATTATATATCTAACGTCATGCTTCATGCATATCCACCCAACTGCTGATTGTCAGTTACGCAAGTTCGATCCTTTAATCTGTATTATTATTCCTAGACGTCGTGTAGCGAATCCTGGTCAGGAGGACCGCGACGTACTTTTAAGTCCACGTCCTCAGAAACGGTATCCCATAGCGGAACAACATGTTCAGATAAAGTGTTTACGATAGATGTTTCTTTGGTGTTCGTGCCATTACCTCCTGTATGGTTTCCCACCAAATCCGTTTAAATCCGGGGCAAGCACCTTTGTAGATGTCCTTCTTTCAAGTGCAGTAAATTAAACGTTATTCGCTTTCAGTCCAGAACGTCGACAGATTCATTTCGAATGAACGACTCTGGGACAGACTGGATGAAATCGCTGCTACTTGACGCTCTAACAGTTTACTGCCGTGGTAGATTGCCCATCATCACATCATTACCACCGACAATGTCAGCTTGGATGAAACAGCCGACAATTGCAGGCAATAAAGCTATAGAAGACGAAACCCAGTCCTGAAGGGGCCGTTGTGAACGTAAGCCCTCGGCATGGACGTATCAGGACAACAGAGTGCCAGGCATTAGACATAAGCTGTTAATTATATGATATATGATATCAAAGAGGAGAGATCGATCAAGAAACAAAAAGGAATTGCTCTGCATATTGGTATCGCCTGCTGCTATCCACGTGTCTGTCAATGTCAGTTCAAGGGGAGACAATCAACACCCAGATTCGTCGCCCACCCACTCACCGCTAAGGAACTAGACCCTTTGTCCACACCATCACGAGAATTTGAAGAACTGGAGAGGTTTAAAACACTTTTATCGTTCAAAGATCAGAGATGTGCCAAAGGGCACTAGTTCGTTTGATACTGCATGAAGATCTGGTTGGCACCTCCCTATACTTTCAGAGTTCTTCATATATGGTCACATGCTCACGCGTAAACCTTATAGGAAATCTGATTGATTACTATAGTATGTATATTTTCTGTTTGTAAATGTATAATATGATCATATCATATTAGCTATGTACCAACGGCGATGTGTTAAAGAAAATTGCTCGTTATGACTAAGGTATCTACATTACTAGACCATACATGCACTCTGTCTGTGCGCTACATTTGTTATAATATATGTCATGTGGGATGTTTAAAAATTTAGTCCGATTGCCTTGCCTGAGTATTTTCAATATGGCCATACTTTGATGTTCACAAGTCAGAGGGCTGAAGGGCCTTCATTGAGTTGGTTTCTTTGTGTGGAGCCCCGTGCAGGTTATCAACTTCTACCATAATCTACACTTATCTATGGCTTTGAACTGCCGGGGCTTTCTGTGGGGTATTGCTCGTCCAAATAAGCCGGAGAAAAGGCCGACAGATATTTCCTACATACAAACAGTTCCTTTAGGGAGATCGTTATTCATTGCAGCTTTTGATATTCGACGGTTTTTACTCTCAGAACCCTTTTGACAACTTAAACGGGGCCGGGAGAAATATATTTTATTGTTCCTGAGGGTCACGTTGGCTATTTATCCTCAGCAAGGAAGAGAATGTCGACCTACATAAAGAGTCTCCCAAGTGGACCGAGGTATAATGTAGACGTCTTGTATTGGTTCTGGGTAGCTCACCAGAAAATGTATCCCCACCAAAATCTGCATTTGAGGATCTAGCTCAAAGGCTGTTACCGACCAATGGGCTTCGTCGCGTGATGAAAAACTGAGAAAATATTATGAGGGGGATCGATGGGAAACTGACGGCACTCCTCTATACTGGACTTTATTGATTGGAAATTCTTTAGGTTGTTATTGAACTCGTCTTGCAAGAGTTATTGGCCCCTGGTGAACAGAACAGTCACACAATGGCACCAAATCTAATTTGTTGACATATTGTCATCAAACATTTGGTGTTTCTTTTCAACGGTGATGTTAGTCGAAGTTTAAATGTACCGTCTTCATCGCCAAAAATCCATATTTGTGTTAACTAGAACGAATTCAGAAAATATTCTCAAAACTTAAATATATTTGTCCCTTTTCCATTTAAGATATGCCCATTCTTTTCCAAGACAAATATTTTAAAGGAGTAAAAAAAATGGTAGCACCTATTTACACTGAAACTCAAAAGAAATGTCGATGTTGAAGTTGAAATGGTTCTAGAGATGCAGCTGGCAATCACTGAGGTTTACAAATGTGTATGTAGAAGGCTAAGTGTATCACATATATACATACCAACCTATACCCAGCGGGGGAAAACCAACTGATGTCTATATGTTATCTACTAGACAATACACAGCAAGCAACAACAACAACTGACGAACAGAACCTGCAACGTGTTGTCTCTCACAACAGGTAAACTACAGTAGACGTTTAACCCTAGGGATCTCAGAGATTTCGTGATATAATTCAAACGCACCTCAGCTGTCCTGGATATATTATAGAAGTAGTTCATGATGGGAAAACAAAGTTCCATTTTAAAAAGTAAACAGTTTTGAAATACATATTCTGTTTTCAGAAGTATGGACATTGCTAGAGGATACGGACACATTTGATACATCTGCGGGCTGTGATAGAAAGCAGCTGGACATCAATGAACAGGGACGAGTTTGCGCAGACGCTATTATGTATATCCTGAATCTGTAATATAAACAACAATAATAATATAATATATTATCTACGTATTCTAACGTAGGCTTGTAACTGTACAAATCGTGATTTTAAATACTAGTAGATAGTTTTGGGTGGTTTTATTTTTTATGTATTAGACTATTGTCTATGTTATGTTTTTATTATTATCATCATCATCAACAACAACAACATCATTATTTAGTATTATTATTTTTATTATTATTATTATTATTATTATTATTATTATTATTGTTATTATCATCATATTGTTATATCTGTTCTTAATAATTTTACTATTGTTATTCTATTGTCAGATTATTAGCTAATAAAATTAATGTCATTGTGACATTGCATCTACATTCACTGTGACTAGTGGATTTTTTGGCATAAAGACATTGGTAAAATTGCTATGAGTACAAGCAAAAGTTTTTTAAAAAACCACTATCCGGTAATACGAGTATATTCACAGTCAGCGACAAACATGTTAAATGACTATGTAAATGGAATATACATCTACTGTGAATGTGATACTGTAAAAGGATTATGTTTTGCATGGGTTTAATTTTAATCCGTGAACAGATGTAGCATTGTTCTAAGGATAAGTTCACAATTTAATTTCAATCAGTCGACGTCGTGCTAACCGGAAGGATCAATGAACATCTTGAATAATAACCCCTAACGTGCATGTGTCGCATCTCTTTGCTGATTGGACACTTCAAATGATTGTCTCAATCGGCACACCCCGGATTGTGTGTGACCATTACAACCATCTGACTGAGGACCAATCACAGCGTACTCTTCTAACCATGTGACTAACATAGAGTGGAATCCCCATTACATAGACACAATTTTCAAAACAAGGGAATTTTTACCAAAATGATTGATTTTGATTGGTTTGCATGGCATTTCATGTCTGACAGCATGGATTCTTGCAAATACAGCGCTATTTATTACATATGACCAATAATAAAAATCATACTTTTAGCCTCACTCACCACATAGTGCATGAGTCCTTCTTTAACCTAATATCAAAATTCCTGCTTTTCAGAATGGCAAGTATTTCAATCCAGAAGGTGACTGTGTGTGTGGTTTTGTTGCTGTTGACTATGGAGGCTGTGGTGGGACAAAACTACCACTTCAGTAATGGGTGGCATGCGGGGAAGAAACGAAGTGGCGAGAATAGCAGCTGTGTGTTCAGGAAACAGGTCCTCAATCTCATCAACAAGATCATCGTAGTAAGTCACGTTATATATCATTTTGAGAAATGTATAGCCTCCATCCAAATATTCCACTAAATCTCAAATTGTGACCACATTTCACGAAATTGATATAGCTAGTTATTCAATTAAGTAAGGGACCATAAAACATATACTTAATTGTTTTCCCTCAAGAATACGGTATGTACTAATGTAGGAGGTGGTTATATTTTTCAGCTTAATAATAATTAATTTATTATTATTATTTTCAGGATGAAACAACCCGCATATCAAAGCAATGTATGGAATATATTGAGGTAAGTTTTACATTGGCATATTTATTACACATTTAAATAGATAAAGAACGTCTCTATCCTATATACAGTTGACCCCCCGTTTATCTGGACGGTTGTGTCCCTTGTAAAATTGTGCGAATAACTGAATTTCCGGATGTCCAAGTAAAAAACGTGCGGATCTCGAGGGAACCGGTTATTCGAAGTCCAGATAAACGGGGGTCCACTGTAGTCTGTATTCTGAATTTATTACTGAACACAAAGACTCTAGCACTTGTAAAGAAGAAATATCAAGTGGTCCTCTACCACATGCCTAACCTTCAGAACATTTGACTGAGTGACAAGATCTTATCACTTGACCACTGGACAATAATTCCATCTATTGTGATGCCTACAATGTCAAGAACAGACTGACAGACATATCATATCAGTCCTCATGGACGGACATATCAGTCCTTGTGATCAGACAGGACGTAGACTTGCGACATACGTGGCAAATACCTCCACGGACAAAGCCCTATACAAATAATGCTACGGACAGCTTTCTAGCACTGAATGGTACTGGTGAGTCTGTGAGGTAATTACAAACTGCCACCAAACAAGTGCACACTCCCTACCACTTCTACAGTACCACTTTGCGGTTAATCCAACGACTATTCGACTCTATTGTGATTTCAGGTTGATGCCGTTGGAGATGCAGAACAGATGACGGACAAAAGGTGGAAATAAGCAAGACGTATGACCAGTTCCAACCAATACTTGACCTCTGAAGAGAAGACACCCCCTCCAAATGCGCCCCTTTGCAGTATACCGTCATACCAAACAGAACTCAACTTTGGAAGAGAAGATGGCCGCCCAATTAGGACAACCTTCTAACAAGCAGATGTGACTTTATCTAGAAGCATATTGAGCCTGACTTTCACTGGAAATCATAGGGAGGAAATACACGATCACGCAGGAAGTGTTGAGTCATGTACTCTGTAGCCCAGTAACGTCGGCCATTTAAAACATGGCTGCCCGCCCGATCGCCACGACTGGACTGTTGCTTCTCAACGCCCAGTAAACACTCAGATGTGCAGGTTTTCTGTCCATAATATCCATGTATATTTTGCAAAGAAATAAACTTCAAACCTTGTTCTTTTTAACCAGATGTCATTTGTCTTACAAGTTAATTTAAACCATCTGACCAATGTTGTGAAACATTGTTCTACTGACGAGTATCAAAGAGATTGGAAGCTAATAATAATCGTTTATTCGTATATGTAGGCCTCAGGCCCATGTACAGTTGTAGTTTACATAAATGCGGAAATTACATCAAA